>PVKE010000364.1:0-153611 GCA_004027555.1 Craseonycteris thonglongyai
CCTGCAAGGGGTCCATGCCAGGAACTGGCCCCAAAGGACCACAGGGGTTACCCAGTAAAAGTCACTATCTGGTTGTTGCTTCCAAGTGCGAGGAGGGGGACACATCCACTTTAATTTGCTGAGATCCTGGTGAAAGGAAGAGGGCCAAGGTCACCTGCCTGCTGCCCACCCCTCGAACGCTCTCACTGCCCCGGGGGCTTGCGTCTCCACTGGGCACTGGGCTTCCTCTTCCTTGTGGTGACTGCCTAGGCCACCACGGCCCTCTCTTGTCTGGCCCTCCTCACTCACGTCCCTGTGCCCTCTCTCGTCTCCTTAGGCTGGTCTGTCCCTGTGCACACCTCGCCTGTGTCCGGTCCCCACAAGGCGCGGAGGCCAATCCCCGCATCCAAAAGGCTCTGCTGGAAGGGATGCAGCAGCTGGTCAGGAGGGAAGGCGGGTGAGTGGAGGATGCGGGTACAGCGCTGGCAGGGAGCAGAGCAGACAGGGCGGTTGGAGCACCCTGGCCCCCTGGCCATATCAGGGCAGCTGCCCCAGAGGCGCGATGCCTGCCAGAGTCTTCAAGGACCGGCCAGGGAGGGGGAGGGAAGAAAGACAGCGTGAACCAGGCGACATCAGGGCTGGGGGGCCACAGGCTTCCACCACCACTGGGGCCATTCTCCCCCGTCCCCTCCATCCTGCCCCTCACCTCCTCCCAGAAGCACTGGACACGGTCGCAGGTGGGGGCAAAGTGAGAAGCGGGGTTCTCACCGGCCCACAGGGACGAAAAGTCGCTGAGCCCTGAAACTCAGCTGAAGTCAGCTTTGGGGATTACTTGTGCGCTTCAGTGATCCTGGCTTTCTTTTCTGTCTCGCTCTGGCTTTGTTACAGGGTGTGAACGTGGTTACCTGGGGTGTTACTCGGGGCAGGACTTCAGCCTCCCACAGACAGGGGCCTTCCTGGTTTTCGTTCGCGAGCCCTGGCCTCCCTGCCCGGGGCTTCCCCTGGCCACCAGGTGGGGGGAGCAGATCCGCCCCACGCTGGGCGTGAGGGACAGACACTAGCTCTGCAGAGGCTGCCGATCCAACTCCACCAGGTGGCCTGCCTCCCGGGAGGGCGTGCATGTCCTTTAAAGAAATACGTAGAACTAGATCCTTCCAGGGCGGATGGAGTACTCTGTGCAGAGCTCCTGGGAAGGTCTGGCAATGCTGGCTGATGGGACCAGAGCTGGTACAAAGTCGAAAGAGGTCGCAGCACTTTAGCCAGGGGCCTGGGGTGGTAGCCAAGACGCTGTTCATGCCCAGGCCCGGCAGCCCTGGAGAACTTCCTGTCCTCAGGGAGCCGGCTGGCAGGAGGCAGGGTGGCTCTCAGGACCTGGTGGCCGGAGGGCCACAGCTGCCTCAGAGGCTGGGGCTCCCCAGTGTGACTCAGGAGGGGGGCAGGCCCAGACCCTGCCTACTCCCCAGCCATGCTGTCACCCAAAGCCACCCGATGGCCGACAGCTCTGTTGCCGCAGAGCCTGCGCGTCCACCATATCCTCACCTCAGGCCCTGTGAGGTGGGGTCATTGCCTGGCAGTGACCTTTGTCCCAAAGGGGGCCGCGTCCTGCCACTCACTAGCGATGTGACTCCGAGTCCCCTCTCCTTCCTCCGTCTCAGTTTTTCCACCTGTAACGTGGGGTCACCAGGCCCCGCCTCGTGGTTTTGCTGTGAGCTCCAGAAGCACCCAGCAGGGCCTGGAAGACGGTGGGGACGTGGCAAAAGACAGCAGCTTGAAAGCCCACTTTTAGGGGTGGTGGTGGGAAGGGCGACACCCACCTCAGGGGCGTGGGAGGCTTCAGCCCCGCAGCCCGCCTCCGGGCCGGGCGGCCGGCGGGCATGTTCGGGGCATACATGACGGGGGGTGAGGAGATGAACCCAGAGGGTGGGCAGCGTCCTTGGCACACGAAGCGTGGGCTGGGTTTGGGGCCGCCCCCTGGTGCACACACCTGGGGCTCGTGTGCTTTTGCCCAAACCAGGAATGCTATCATCATTCTTTCCAAACGATCCTTAATGACCCCAGAAAAAGCGCCAGCTATGGGATTCGGGCTTTTTCCCTCCTATTTTTTCTTTCTTCCGATGAGTGTGACCCGTAGGGACCTGCTCCCCTTTTTAGGGCAAGGCGGCTCCCCTTCCCTGACTCATCACCTTGCTTTCTGGCCCCCAAGCGTGCACCTTGCTTGTTAAATCCGTCCCAGGCACTGCCCCTCCCTAGCAGGGCGCCCCCACCTTCGTGTTTGCCAGGCTGAGTCAATAGTGAAGTCACCCCTTGGCTTGGCTCTCAGACAAGTGCCTTCTTGCCTGGCCTGCTGGGTTCCCATTGGCACCCCAGCTCCACCCCGGCCGTTGTGTGGGCCGGGACCCTGGGCAGGCAGTTGGTGAGCAGAACTGGCCCCAGCCCATCTGCTGTCATTGGGTTCTTAATCCAGCCACCGGTGACCGAAGGCCGGCTCTGTGCCAGGCTCTGGGGTGGGCACTGGGGTAGGAAGATGAGGGAGTCCCGGTGCCCGCTGGGCCGGGGGAGATGCGCACACAGATCTCCACGCCCTGGACTGTTTGTGCAAGGCCACGTGCGTGCGCTGAGTGGGGAGCACCCACCCGACTGCCCTGGATGTCAGGGAGGTGAGGCTGAAACTGTCTTCTTGAAGGATGCCCTGGAAGCTGCCAGGAAAGGGCCAGGGGCATAGCCATCCGAGGGAAAAGCATCGATCGGCTGGAACAGCATGTGCAAAGGCCCAGAGACACCTTTAGAGGAGCCAGAGGCGATTTCATGAAGAGCTCAGGAGGAGATGGAGGAGGCGGGCTCTGGGTGGTCGTGGGCTCGAGCCACATCAAGGCGCTCAAATCAGGACAGTGGGGGCTGCGGAGCGCTTGAGGCAGGGGAGTGACATGAGCAGGTTCAGTTTTCAGGGCAGTGACATTGGTGGCAGGGTGGGGAGAATGGATGGAGGGTGGGGATGGCTGGCAGGAAGCCCACGTGACAGCTGTCACAATAGTGCAGGGGCGGCAGAGAGAGGTCCTAGACCAGCTCGGGGCTGGGGACAGAGCGGAGGGGGTGGGTTTAGAAAGCTCGGGGCCCCTGGTCCCTGGAAGCAGCAGGGGCCATTCTTTGTGACAATGCCTCTGTCTCATTTCTGGCTTCAGTGCTGCTTCTCTATGATGTCCCAGCACGTTGGCTCAGCCAGCGGGTCACCCCTTATATCTCATGACCCCGTGTGTGTTCAAGTCCAGCCTCTTGTCTTCTTGTGGACTGAGGGGGGTGTGAGGCACCCACTGGATACATGGGGGTGCAGGTGAGCAGAGGTCGAGGGGCTCCCCAAGCTGTCCCTCTTCCAAGAGGCAGGTGGACGCGAGCACGGGTCCCCTCACGCCAGCCCTGGGCTCTCACACTCCACTGCAGCCATCCCCGCCCGGGGGCTCTTCTGCTTGCGCAGCAGGACGCAGGCTTCGTCGCCCCAGGGAATAGACCATGCACGGGCTTCTGAATCAGACGTTGCAGGTGCAGCTCTGGGGTTTCCCATGTCCCGACTGGGTGACCGTGGGCAAATAACTTGACTGCCCTGTGCTTTAGGTTCCTCACCTTGCAAAGTGGAGGTCTTCTCCTTGGGCAGATGTGAGACTTAAATGAGGTGGCACATAGCCTGTATAGGTTACATGCACGATGCATGTGCTTGTGTGTTATAATTATGAACAAAGCCCCCTGCCTCCGCAGCCTCCCCACACGCTCTCAGGCCGGCTTTGGGCTTCTGTTTCTGGGCTCTGTCAGCACCACCAGCTATTCACAGCCCTCGCTGGAAAGAAGAGGGCGAGACCACATGACCAAAGCATCAGCAAGAATCCTTTCTTCGGTCTGCAGTGGGGGAGGGGCGCCTCGTCCCCAGGTTCGCAAGATCCAGCCCTTGCTCTGTTTTGGGGGTGGGGAAGGGATGGGGTGTCTTTTTTTAATAAGTTGAATGAGGACTTGGAGCCCGTAATCTCACTGTCTGCCCTCAGTAAAGATGCCAAAGAACCAGCAGGCTCATCATACAACTCAGGACTGCACGTCCCCCAAACCATGTTCTCGATCCATGCCCGGCGGCAGGGAGCTAGGGCCACGTTATTTTGCTAAATGAAAAAAAGCGAGTTCCTGAACAGTATATGGAATATTGTCCTGTTTGGGGAAGACAGGCATAATGCGCACGCTCAGAAGGAGTCTAGAGAGAAGCACATTGGGCTCTCGGTGGTGGCGATTTCTGCGAGGAGGCTTTACAGGGGGTTTCACTGTCCTGTCTGTGTCTCGGGATCGTCTGGAATGCAGGTTGGCAAACTGTGCAGCCCGTGGCCTGTGTTTTGTACACGAGTCAAGAATGGCTTTCACAAGTTTAAAGGGTCTTTAACACAAACAAAAACAGAAGCAGATGCTGTAGAGAGCATATGTGACCCTTAAAACCCAAATATTTTAGGCCCTTCACAGAAAAGGTTGGCCAACTCTTGGTCTAGAAGAAATAAATTAACATTAGCACATATTATTGCTATAATGATAAAAACAGAAAGAAGTTTTCCTTTTTTGGACGATAGTAAATTTCTCCTTCGCAAACAGGGGCATCTGGAACCATGTCTTTCCATTGAAAAGCTCACCTATGGGTGGGTGGGCACTGTGCTGGGTGCTCTCCCGCCTCCCCCTCCCCCACCTCTTTCAGCTTAACTTTTCCTGGGTGCCTCATTTGTGCCAGAGGCTCACAGTCAGTGGGGAGACGGACCCTGGATCAAGTCACCGTGACGCTTCGGCCTAAGTGCCACATGCACCTGTGGGTCCTTCGAGGGTGCAAGGTCACAGAGTGGGAGTCTTGGCTATGGCTGGGCGAGGGGAGGGAGGACTTAGCCGGGGGTCTCCTACCCTCCCCCAGGCGCCAGGACAGGCCCTGGGAAAGGTAGCGCAAATCACCCGCCACCTAGGCCGGAGTCCCCTGGATCGGGGTGACTGAGGAAGGGCTTGTCTGAGGAGTTTAAGAGTCGAATGTCAGGGAAGCCGGGATGGCTCAGTGGGTTAAGCGCTCACTTTGCAGCCCTGGGGACCAAGGATCGAATCCCGGCCCCGGCCCGTGTGAACCATATGCTGAACTGGGAGCTCCCCCAGTTCAGTTCTCTCTCTGTCTCTGTATCTCTCTCTCTCTCTCTGTCAAAAACAATAATAATAATAAAAAAAAGAGTTGAATGTCCACACAGGGAAAACAGCAGAATGTTGAGGGGCAGGGGACCTGCCTGGCCAAAGGCTGGATGGTACGGGCCTTGGAGAGGCATGTTGGGGAGCAGGAGTGGGGGTTTGGGGGGAATGAACCTGCACAGCAGGGCAGCGAAAGCCGGCAGAGGAGCAGGGTTGCATTCTGTGGTGCTGGGGAGCCCCGGGGAGGGGGGGGGGCAGTGTCCCAGGAAGGAGGACAGGCGCGGGGACAGGCTCACGTGGGCTGGACAGGAGGCAGGTTGGCGGGAGGCTGTCGCAATCACACCTGGCTCCTGCTCAGCCAGCTTCCGAGGCCCACACTTCCCTCCTACCCTGTCTCCCAGCGACTCTGTCAAACCAGTAGAGGGAATTGGGAAAGGACTGTGTGAGGCAGGGGTGGGAAGAGCGAGGGCACCCCTTCTTTCCTCTTAGTCACTGGATCTAACTTACGGTACATCTCTCAAGCCTCAGTCATGACTGAGGGGATTATGCCTTTTCCTGGCACCCGGGAAAGCGGGGGCAGGGCCCCAGGTGGGCAGGGAGGCTCTGACCTCAGGCTGCCCACCTGCTGCCCCCTGGGCGCTGGGAGTGAGCAGGCCAGGCTCAGCCGAGCCCTCACCACACAGGGTTTTCTGAACATCTCTTAGCTCTAGGTCCAAAAGCAGATAATGGTGCTGGAACTCAAGCAGGATACACTGTGGTCCTAATCTCAACTCTATGGCTGTGTGACTTTGGGCAAGTCACCTCACCTCTCTGGACCTCAGTTTCCTTATCCTAAAACGGGATGACAAAATGACCTACCGTGTGAGGACCGAACACTGTGATGTCTAAGGTACACAGTAGGCTGGCCGTAAACATTCCTCCCATTCTTTGCTGGCATATAAGGAACGATGTGAAATACAGGTTCTGCCCTCAAGGGGTGGCCCATGGAGCCGGGACAAAGCAAGGCTCTGAGACAATTAGACACACTAATGGAGCTGAATAACGTCACAAGACTTTGCCCTGCCCCTTGGAGACAGCCGTTTGTACTCCAGACCTCCATGGCTCCTCAAGGTCGTTGCTAACAACGTTCTGGTCACACAGGACTTCTGGGCTCTTCCTTGAACATGCCAGGTCCCGTGCCCTTGCACGGGTGGCTCTCTCTACCTATAACACCTCCCTTGCCACCTACCCCTCCTTTCCCCTTCACCCTATGAGATCAAATCAGCATCCAGGAGGGTGGTCACATAGCTACCCTCAGAGTTTGGAAGAGAGAGGCCCCACCCAGTGTTTGCAACACCTTGGGGAGACTCTAATTATTCCAAGAGGCACCAGGAACTTCTCTAGGCCAGGTTCAATTTAATTCACGTCAATTAAAAAAGAAATGACAGCCACCTGGCACTTTGGTAGGGCAGGGACGAGGTGGGGGGGGGAGTGCCAGGAAGCCAACAGCCTGCCCTGCGTGCCCACTGTCCTGTTTCCCAGGGGGGTCCCTCCTCGGTGCGCCCACAGAACTGGAACTCCCGTGAAGCCTCGTCACATTGCTTTGCAACGCCTGGGTCACACCCCTCTCTGCCCCACTGGACCGGGTGCTGTCTCCATGGAGCCGTCTTGCCAGCCAAGCTTGCCCAGAGGTTGGCGGTTTGTAGCCCACAGATGTCAAGCCCGACAGGAATATGGGTCAGAGCATCCCTGCTTGTCCCCACGGGTCTTTCCAACGACTCTCTCCAACGACTCTCTTGTCCCCCGTTGTTTTCTACTGAGGCGCAATTCACACTCCATATCCCTCGCCCATTGGAAGCATCCAGCTCAAGGAATTTTGGTAACCATGCAAAGTTGTGCATCCACACCCGCAGTTAAGGGCTAGCCCACAAACTCCCTCGCACCCCTTTGCGGTCGACCTCCAGCCCCAGGTGATTAACCACTGATGTGATTTCTGTCACGGTAGCTTTGCTTTTCCTAGAATTGGATGTAAATAAAATCAGGCAGCGTGTGGTTATGTGGGCTTTGGAGCCTGGCTTTCTTTGCATTGTAGCAAGTGTCAGCACTTGGTTCCTTCTTACGACTGTGTGGTGTTCCACGGCTCGGATGTGTTACATTTTGTTCATTGTTCTCCTGTTGTCAAAGGACATTTGGGTTGGATCAATTTTTCGGATATTATGAATAATGCTGCTGTGCTCATTGGCCTACGAATCTTTGTGTGGGCATGTGTTTTCCATTTGCTTAGGTAGGTAGTTAGGACTAGAGTTTCTAGGTCACAAGATAAAGTGCTTTTTAAGAAACCTGTCAAGCTGTTTTTCAGTGGCTGTACCATTTCATTTTGCATTTTCACCAGCAGCGAGCACGGATTTCTCTCCCGCCTGCCCAACACTTTGTATAGTCAGGAGCTGGGTCTCGTTTTTTAATCTTAGCCATTCCATGGGGCGTGTAGTGGTACAACGCTGAACAGGAAAGGTAACAGCAGGCATCCGGTATGCGTATTGATTTTCGCTGCGATGAACGTCCCTTGGCCATGATGTATTATTATCCGCTGCACATATTGCTGGGTTTGACTTGTTAATACTTGTTAAAGATTTTTGTGTCTATGTTCATGAGGAATATTGAACTATATGCTTTTTGTTCTTGCAATTTCTTTGTCTGGATTTGCTATCAGGATAATACAGGGAGAAACGCGTCTTCCTCCTGTATTTTCTGAATTTCTGTAGAATTAGCATTTCTTTAACTATCTTATGGGATTGACCAGTGAAGTCATCTGGGCCTGGCCTTTTCTTTGTGAGAAGATATTTAATTGCCAATTCAAGTTCTTGATATAGGTTTATTTATATCTGCTATTTCTTCTTCTCAGGTTCGGTAATGTTTATCTTTTGAGAAAAATGTCCATTTTATCTATGTTTTTAAACGTACTGGAATAAAGTTGTTCATGATATCCCCTTGTCCTTTTCTCCTCCTATTTATATTTATTTTTGTAATAGCTTTGTTGAGGCATAATTAACATACAATTATACATATTTGAGAAGTACAATTTTATAAAATTTATGTCTACATATTTATGGAAACTTTACCACCTCAAGATAAGGAACAAATCCATCTCCCCAAAACTCTACTTAACATGTCCAATCTTTCCTCTAGTTTTTGAACATACAAAATATAGTTGCAATATATGTCTTAATGTCATTATTTGCTACTTCTAATTATCTGTGTCAATTCTGGGCCAGTTTCAATTGATCGGTTTTTCGCCCCACTCTGGGTGGTATTTTCCTGCTTCTTTGCATGCCTAGTGGTTTTTGATTGAAAGCCTGACTTGTGAATGTTACCCTGTTAGATGTTCAATATTTGGTATTTCTGTAAGTATCCTTGAGCTTCTTTTCTGGGACACAGTGAAGCTACTTGGAAGCAGTTTGATCCTTGTGGGTGGGTCTCGCTTTTGAGGTTTGTAAGACCAGCGCTACTACCACCGTGTCAACAAGGCAAGACCCTTCTGAATCCTCCTCCCAGCTCCCTATGGATTGCGAGGCTTTTCCAGTCTGGCTGATGGAAACAGGTCCTGTTCCCAGCCCTGGGTGACCTCTGGTTACTGTTCCCTAAAGCATTAAGGAGGTTTTCTCACGTCCTTGGGTAGTTTTCTCACACTCACGTACTGATCAATACTCTGATGCATATTTTATGTGACCTTATGCAGAACTCTGGGATTCTTTCTCTGGCAGCTCTCTTTTCTTTAATATCTGCCCTGAAACATTAGCCCAGCAGTGCCCAACCTTTTGGCTTCCCTGGGCCACATTGCAAGAAGAATTGTCTTGGGCCATGCATAAAACACACTAACGATAGCTGACGAACTAAGAAAAAAGTCCCCAAAAAATCTCATGATGTTTTAACAACATTTACAAATTCAAATCCATCTTGGGTCTCATGCAGTCCGCGGGCCACGGGTTGGACAAGATTGGTCTAAATAGTTCGGGGTCAGCCAGTGATTGGATGGGGATGATGCTCAGACACCTCAAGCCAATACGGATTTAACCTTTTGCCACCTGGCTTGCAGGTGGGTTTAGAAGCTCATTTGAAGGTTCTAATTTCAGATAGACTGAGTCTGAAGGGCTCAGAACTAGTAGAGATGTTGGCATAAGTCTGAGTCCAAAGGCCCAAGAACCAGGAGTGTCAGTGTCTGAGGGCAGAAGAGGGATGTCCTGGCTCAGGCAGAGAAAAATCCACCCTTCCTCTGCCTTGTTCTGTTCAGGCCCTCAGCTGATGGGGTGATGTCTGCCTGCATTGGTGAGGGCAATCTTTTTTTTTTTTAAGGTTTATTTTATTGTTTGAGAGAAGATGAGAGAGAAGTGAGGAGAGCTCAGAGCAGTCTCCACACAGGTGGATGTGGGGCTGCGAGAGGCCGGAACCCACTGGGTGCCTCCTGTATGTGAGCGAGAAACTTCACTGCAGAGCCATCCTGGCGGTTACCAGTTGCGCTGCAGTTCAGCGTATAGGTTTGTCTGGGCCAGGGCTGGGATTCAAACCCTGGACCTCGTGATCGAGAGATAAGAGCTCAGCTGCTGAGCTATTCCGCACCCCCCCATCCTCGCCCCCTGCACCCCAGATCTTCTTTACTCAATCTATGGATTCAAATGCTAATCTCTTCTAGAAACATCCTCACAGACACCCCCAGAAACAATGCCTGACTAGCTATCTGGGCATCCCTTAGTTCTGTTAAGTTGACACTTAAATTGACCATCACATACGGCTCACTCACTTTCTATGTTTCCCTGTTGAATATACCACCCTGTTCACTACCTTTGACCATTTAAACTGCAGGTGTTTGCTGCCCCTCCTGGGGGAGCTGGGACACCCCAAGAAATAAAGGCCACAGATTCTCTGTTCCTACCCTCAGCAGCAGTTTTTTTCTGAGTCAAGACTTGTCAGGTTGTTACCTGCCTTTGGTCATGTTCCAGTGCTCTGTTAGCACATTTTGTCCAGTTTTATACTTGTTTTCTTCGGAGAATTGCTTAATGTTCTCACACTGACATTACCGGATACCTTCCCCATTGTATTCTTTCAGGATTTTATTGGATTTTATTATCCAACTAAAACAAGTTCATCATAGACATTTAGAAAATGAGATCACTTTCTCAAATCAGTCCTAATCTCTTGCTGAGAGATAATTACTGTTAGCACTGTAGATGTATCCTTTCGCAACTTTTAAGCATATATGTTTAAAAAACCCAAAGTGGGGGAAGCCGGGACAGCTCAGCAGGCTGAGCGCTCATCTTGCAGCCTCAGGGTCCAAGGATCGAATCCTGGCCCCGGCCTGCGTGGACCCATATGCTTTGTGCCCCCAGTTCGGTTCTCACTGGGGTGAGCTCCAGGCAGGAGGCCCCTGGCCTGGTTTCTGCCCTACACAGCCCTGCGCCCATCTGTGAAATGAAACTATGTAGAAAACCAATGATGTGCAACTATGGAGACTGCTCTGGGCCCTCCCCCTTCTCTCTCTCTCTCGTCAAAAACAATACAAATAAATCTTAAAAAAAACAAAACACCCAAAAGTGGAATAATTTGATGTATAGTTGATTCTTGTGGTAAAATACATACACATAGCATAACATTTGCCATTTTAACCATTTTTAAGTATACAGTTCGGTGACGTTAAGTCCGCTCACGTTGTGAACTATCACCACCACCATCTCCAGAACATTTTCATCTTCCCCAACTGAAACTATAGACCCATGAAACAACAGTCCTGCCTCCCCCACCTCCGGCAATGCCGGTTCTGACTCCATGAACTGGATCACTGCAGGCACCTCATGCACATGGAATCATACAATACAATATTTACCCTTTTGTGACCGGCTTATTTCATTTATTTTTAGCACAAGGTCCTCCAAGTTTATTCATGTTGTAGCATTTGTCAGAGTTTCCTTCCTGTGTAGCTGAATAATACACCATTGTGTGCATCTATACCACAGTTGGCTTAACCATTCACCTTGGATTATTTCTCACTGGTGTTGTTTCCACCTTTTGACTAGCATGACTAATGCTGCCATGAACATGGGGGGACATGGGGACGTACATGTGTTTTAATTCCTTTGGGTATGTACCCCAAAGTGAGCTTGGCTGAACCACATGGTCATTCTGTTTATTTGCGGGGAATTACCATACTGTTTACCACAGACAGTGTTCCATGCCGTCTATACCAGCAGAGCACAGAGGTTTCCATTTCTCCACAGCCTCACCAACGCTTGTTATTTTCTCGTATTTTCATAGTAATTCTGATGGGTGTGCACTGTTATGCCATTATGTGTTTCATCTGCATTTCCCTAATGATTAGTCATGTTGAACATCTTTTCATGTGCATGTACCTATTTGTATAACTTCTTTTTACTTTTTTTTTTAAGATTTATTTTTATTGTTTTTGTCAGAGAGAAAGAGAGAGATACGGAGACAGAAACAGAGAGAAGGGGGAGGGCTCAGAACAATCTCCACAGCTGCACATCATTGGTTTTTCTACATAGTTTCATTCCACAGGTGGGTGTGGGGTTGTGCAGGGCAGGAACTGGGCCGGGATCTCACCCCGGTGAGAACTGAACTGGGGGCACTCCCCAGTTCAGCATATGGGTCCGCACGGGCCGGGGCCGGGGTTCGATCCTCGGTCCTTGGGACTGCAAGGTGAGCTCTCAACCCACTGAGCCATCCCGGCATCCCCTCTTTTTACTTTTTAAAGATTTATTGTTTTGAGAGAAGGTGAGAGAAAGAGAGAGTTGTACATCATTAGTTGTGACATGGTTTCATTCCATACACCGTGTGGGGCAGGAAATGAACTGGGGGCCTCCGCATGGGAGGTGAGAACCTTCGCCACCGGATTGGCAGCTGCCAGTTGTACCATAGTTCAGCACATGGGTTTTTGCATGGGCCAGTGCCAGGATTCAGTCCCTTGACCTCATGGTTGCAAGACAAGCGCTCAACATGTTGAACTATCCTGGCACCCCCACATAGGGTCTATTTTTGAAGGGGGGGTCATTCCTGAGTTTTAATTATGGAGAGAACGTTGGCATGAGAAGGAACTTTTATTGTGTCTCCTCTATTTTGCAAATGGAAAACCAAAGGTTCCCAGAGTGTCTCTGATGGGTGGGTGGTCACGCACATCCACCACTGAATGAGCAAGATGAATTTAGGACACTACTTTAAGTTCCCTTCCCGGGTAAAATGGGAGAAACAACTTATAGGGCAAAAGAGGTCACTCAGAGCACAGCACAAAGTAGACACTCAATAAATTCTTCTCCTCCTCCGTAGCATGTCTGAAACTAGAACCTAGGGTCTTTCTTAACCTAGTCTTTCTATTTCTGCAACCAGAGGCATGAGACACATTCTAATTCCATAGTTTTGCTCGAAGGGAAGGGAAAAAACCCTTTCTCCTCTTTCTATTGAACCACAACGCTTATCACTTTAACTAATTAATGCTTCCATTAATTAGGTAACATTGTAGGTATTATATTTTATTTACACTAATTTACATTTTATGTAATGTAAAATTATAGTGTATATGAATTACTCATGAGGAGTTGTTCTAAGTGCTTTATGAATGTTCATTATTTTACCACCTTCTAGCTGAAAAAGTGACAATTGGCTTGGACTGAGAAGGCGCAAATCTGGCTGGCCGTTTTTCTGTCTAGAATGTCACACATGGATCAAGCCAGCTGCAGAGGAACCAGGAAACAATATTTTCTTGCTGCAGGACACATCATAGCCAGGAAATGTCAGAACAACTCCCTTCTTTAAGTAACAACTGCTTTTTCACTCACTGAGAAACTTGGCTCTCTATAATTAGAGGCTACCAGAAACCTCGCTGCTTGAAATTTCATCAGTAGGATTTTTGGAGAAGAATGGAATGTAAGAATGAAGTGTTCCACTCTTGCCCTGAGGATCTAAGTCACTTTGACACAGAGAAGTAGCCCTGATCTCAACCCAAGATAAGGGAATCTCTGAACACAACATTCCACGTCTATCTTAACTTTGTAGTTTCTGAGTAGAGGACTATGGGTCCACTTTGTAGTCTAGAAACTTGATGGCAAGCCCTTTAAATACAGGTCCTGCTTTGCTTGGAGGCTAAAATGTTGCTTCATTTAAATTCCACAGGGACTCCTTCCTTCTCCAAAGTTCCATAGTAACTATTTTTTTTTTTTAGTTCCAGTTTAAAATGTTTAGTTCTCTTTTCTAGGTTAATTAACAGTGGAGGGAGCAGTGTCTCTAGTCTGGATTTTGTCTGCATCTTCTTTTTTCTCTTCCCTTTTACATTTTTATGGTAAAATATTTATAACAAAATTTGCTCTTATAACCATTTTTGAGTGTACAGGTCAGTGACATTGATGATCCTCACCGTATTGTGTAACCATCACCTCTATCCATTTCCAAATGTTTTCATCACTCCTGTAACCATTAAGCAATAAATTCTCATCCCCACCCCCCAGCCCCTGGTGACTTCTAATCTACACTCTGTCTCTGTGATTCTAGATAGTTCATACAAACAGAATCACACACTATTTGCCTGTTGCGTTTAGCTCATTTCATTTAGCATAATGTTTTCAAGATTCATGCTTATTGTAGAATGTTGCAGAACTTCATCCCTTTTTTATGGCTGAATAATATTCCATTGTATGAACTACCACATCACACCAACAAGGATGGCTGTAATATTTTTATTTCTTTTTTTAACTATTTTTTTAAACAGTCACATTTATTGGGATAACGTGGGTTAATAGCATTATCTAACTTCCAAGTTTTACTCTATCTTTTCCTTTATTTGGGTCGTTTGTTGTGTTTTTTTCCTGGTTGCAGTGGGTAGATAAACCTGGTGCTGTCGAACTCCAGGCTTGTTCTTGGTCTCAGCCTGACTGGGCTGGGGCACAACTTTTAAGCTCAGCTCCACGACTACCATGGAGAAACCTGGTGCGTGTCACCCCTAAGCCAGGGCTTCTCACACTTGAGTTGCATCATAATGACCTTGGAGAACTTGGTCAACGGTCTCTGGGTGGGAACCCTAGAAGTTGCTAGGTGATGATGAAGTGCTAATTCCAAGAGAACTTGGGGAACACCGCCCTAACTGATCCTATCGTCTTTGTGTCATAGACTTGTCAGGAATAAGTGGCAAATGAGGGAAGAACTCAGTTCAGGATTTGGCATACAGTAAGCGCTCAATAAATGTAAGCTGTCCTATTGTTTTTAAAGAAACTACTGGGATTCTCGAATAGTCCACATACCCATTCATTCCTTTTTCCTATACAGAGACAAGTTCACTCTCAAGTCCTCTGGGAGCTTAGAGTCTACGGGGCAGATAGGCAACCAATTAATTACAGCACAAGAAGACAGACTCAGTAAGATTTTTGTGTAGATGTTGAAAACACAAATTCAGAGCCAGAGTACAAATATATAATTTTGTATATTTTCCCCTGTGGAATATTTTTGTCACAAACATTTTACCATGTCACTATTAGAAAAACCTCCCCAACCAGAAATATTAGATTATGTTTGTGCTGAATTCTCTTTAACCATTCTATTGTTGGACAGTTAATTTCTTCCAGTTGTTACTAATATAAATAACTCTCCCATGAAGATCTTGTCGCCAAACGATTTGTCAGAACCACGGATGGCTTCTTTAGGAAAGAGGCCTAAAATAAGGCAGTGATTGCGACCAAGAGCATGAGCTCTCACAAGCCTCCCAAAAGCTGTGGTCACATTCCTTCCCATCTTGGAAGAGACGGGTTGCTGACAGGAGCTTCCAGATGGCCACATCTGGGCTCCGTTCAGCAGACTTCCATGATTCTAAGTGCCAGGCAGAGGTGATGGGCCCGACCACAGATCCAGGGGATGGTCACTGTCACTCTGCCTTTCACTGCTTCTTGCTGACTAAGTGGACGTGTTGGTCTGGATTTTCCAGGCCTCTGTCTACCCTTTCCTTCCTGGTTTAGAGGGTAGTCTCTGGCCACATACCCATCCCTAATGGTGCGTGAATTGTTTTATGGGTTTTCAGTGAAGTGTGAGGCATGGGAGGGAAATCATTTCCTGGTGACGTTAACCCAAAGCTCTCGGGCTCAGGTTTGAATACACTGAGGCAGGTGCTAAGACAGCGTGAAATGGCTAAGTCTATGGTCAGCCCTCATTTAAAACGAATCACTTTTCCAAGGGAGTAGCCTCTTCACCACCATCACCAAAGAGAACCCAGCCTTACCTATGTACAGAGCATGTCTTCTGTGGGCTCTGCCCATTCAATCCCGCCCTTGTTTCTAAGGACTTGTCATGGCAACCCCATGGGAGAAACCGCCCTGGACGTCCCCTGCCCCACCCAGAGCTGCACCGAGGACTGAGTTCTTCACACTTGTCATCTCATTCATACCTATTGGTGGCCCAGATCACAGCCAAGGAAACAGCCTCAGAGCTGAGTGGGAACTTGGCCAAGTGAGAAATCAGGAGAACCAGGGTTGGAAGTCAGGTCTCCTGTGTCCAGAGGCCAGACTGGCTGCCCCATGTCAGTCCCAGAGGGTCATCTGGGCACCACGTCTTTTCTCCGTGCTGATTGCTTGGATCACGTTTGGAGTCCTTGTCCATGGGTCTGTCTTGTCACTCGGATGCCTGACTTGCTCGTCTCTGGGCAACCCAGGCTGAGCAGAGACTCAGAGATGCTCAACGACATCTTTTTCCTTCTCTTTCCTTCCTTCCTCCATTGCTATTCCCAGGAGGCATGATTTGGGATGACTATGTCTGTTTCAAGAAAATACATTGAGTAGGGAGAAATGTCTTTATGTCCATCCTTGCAGTTCAGGTTTCTTTCTTGTTTTTTTTTTATTTTGAGAGAGAGAGTTATCTAAATCACCCTTTCCTCTAGACCCACTACGATCTTAAAGAAAGCAATACAAATCCTGGGTAGTTCAGTATTTAATATGCGTGAAAGCTGATCCAGTCATTTCAGCTGTCAGGGTACCTCAGGAGTCCCAGGTAACAAGCCCCATCCCTCCCTCACCTCCCCTGGGGCACAACGGTGCAGTCGATGACCTTGGCTTTCTTGGCAATCCCTGTTGGGTCGGGGGATAGGAGCTAACAGTCAAGGCCTGCCCAATCGGAGGTCACTATTTAGCACATTCTTTATTTTTTTGGCTTTATATAGTTATACTTGACAAATAAACTTGTAAGATATTTAAAGTGTACACTGAGGCTTTGCTACATGTGAAAGGATTCCTTCCGTCTAGTTAACTAACACATCACACACACGCACATGCACACGCATACACATGGACACACATACTGTTTGGTGAGAACATTTAAGTTCCACTCTCTTAGCAAATTTCAATTATATAATACAGTGTTATCGACTATAGATACCATGGTATGCGTTCGATCTTCAGACTTTATTCATCTTTTTTCTTCAAATAATTTTTTTAAAGATTTATTTTATTGTTTTTGACAGAGACAGAGAGAGACAGAAAGAGAGAGACAGCGAGAGACAGGGTGAAGGGGGAGGGCCCAGAGCAGTCTCCATGGTTGTACGTCATCAGTTTTCAACATGGTTTTGTCCCACACAGGTGGGCGGGGGCCTCACAGGGCGGGAACTGGGCTGGGGGCCTCCCACTTGGAAAGCACACCCCAGTTCAGCATATGGGTTCACATGGGCCGGGGCCGGGATTCGAGCCTTGGTCCCCGGGGCTGCAAAGTGAGTGCTTAACCCCCTGGACAATCCGCGCTTCTCTTTATTCATCTTAGAGCTGAAAATGTATACCCTTTTGCCAATCTCTCTATTTCTATTAACCCACTCTCCCCCTAGTCGTTGGCTACTACTTTTCTGCTCTGTTTCTATGAGTTTGACATTTTTTTTTACAGCAATATCTTTTTTTTTTTACTGCATGTAAGTGATACCATGCAGTATTTGTCTCTGTCTTATTTTACTTAGCAGGACGTTCTTCAGGTCCATACGTGTTGTCGCAAATGGCTGGATTTCCTTCATCCTTATGGCTGAATAACATTCCATTTATGAATATACCACATCTTCTTTATCCATCCACCCCTTGGCGGACCCTCAGATTGTTTCTATGTCTTGGCTAGCATGAAAAATGCTGCAATGAATACGAGAGTGCAAGTATCTCTTCTACATTCTGTTTGAATATATACCCAGAAGTGCAATTGCTGGATCATACGGCAGTCCTAGCTTTAATTCTTTCAGGAACCTCCCTACTGGACATTCCCAATGGACATTCCCACCAGCATGCACAAGGCCTCCTTTTCTCCACGTCTTGGCAACACTTCCTATCTCTTATCTTTTTTTATGACAGTCATTCCAGCAGGTGTGAGGTGATATCTCACTGTGGTTTTGATTTGCCTTTCCCTAATGATTTGTGATGTTGAACATCTTTTCATGGAACTATTGGCCATCTGTATGTCTAAAGTGTCCACCCATCTTGTCTGCCCATTTTTTAATCAAATTGTTTGGCTTTCTTTTTCCTATTCAGTTGTGTGAGTTATTAATACAGTTTAGACATGAACCCCTTATCAGAAATAATATAATTTGCTGTATTTTGTCCCATTCCATTGGTTGCCTTCTATTAATATTTTGCTGATGGTTTCCTTTCCTGTGCAGAAGCCTTTTAGTTTGATGTAGTTCCACTTGTGTATTTTTGTTTTTGTTGCCTTTGCTTTTGGTGTCAAATCCAACAAATCATTGCCAAGAATGATATCAAGGAGCTTGCTGCCTATGTTTTCTTCTAGGTAGCAAGTTTTTGATAAGACAAATACCGCATTGCCAGGACGTGAACCTGAATTTTCTTCTGCTCCCAGAATAAATAAGAACCATCATCAGTGTGTGATGTATTCTTTGGCAGCCACCTCAGGGTCCCACGGCCCCTCCTCAGCTCCCTCCTCGGGGCTCCGTGCATGCCGCATCCTGTGGAGGGCAGGTGCTGAGGTTAGCTGGGTTCGCACCGGCCTCCTGTGGAAAACTGCTGTTCTGTGCATCGGGCTGATGTTTTCTGTCACTAAAATCAAACTGTGGTAGTGTTTATTCAAATCACAGCAAAACAAAATCGAGGGGTAAAATTTTTTCAGCTATGATTTTCCATAGCTACTGCCTTTTGCCTGTGCCATAATTGAGGAGATGATAGTTTTCTGATTTGGCCCCCAATTAATTTTAATTCATTGACATTTCATAATCTCCGCAAAGCCCCTGGAAACGTTGGGGGACTGTCTGACCTGGAATACCAGAGCCGGAAGCTGCCCTCAGGGGCTGCAGCCTCAGCACTGATTCCCACCCTTCCTGCATCTGCAGCCCCAGTATGTCCGTGGACCCCCTCAGCCCTCAGCCCTCACCCCTCACTCCTGGGCTTCAGCCACACTGACCTCCTGTGACAGGGACAGGCCATGGTTCTGCCTCTCTGCAGGGACTTTGCCCATCGCTTCTCTGCCAGGGTGATGCCTGGTCATGTCCCCTGTGCCCCATTCAGGGGTCACTCCTTTGGGTGGTCTTCCCTGTTCTGCCCATCCCTTCCCTGCCCACCCCACTGGGTCAAGCCCCCATTACAGGCTCTATAGCACCCCAAACTCGGCACTAATCACAGAATTTCAATGTTCATTTATGGGATCAATGGACTCATAGCTGTCTTCCCTACGAGAATGTGAACTTTCTGAGGGCAGGAAGTGGGAATGGGAATGGTGGGGTGTGTGTGTGTGTGCACACGCGTGCACACATAGGCATGTAATTCTTTATCGTAATTTCCATTGTATCCTGCATAGTGCTTACACATATGAAGCACTCAGGAAGTATCTGTTGATTGAGTGGGTGTGAAGTGCTGTGTATTTCTTTTGAATCCTTCCAGTAGCAATGACTTTGTTTTACAGACAGAGAAACCACGGCCCAGAGATGTGACTTGTATCGGCCCAGGCTCCACAGCCGGAAAGGGGCAGAGCTGGGCTTGAACGCGGGCCTCCTGCTCAGCCTCATGCCCTTTGCCCACATCTCTACGCTGCCAACTTCCCTTGAGGTTTGGCAGGTTAAACAGAAGCAAAAAGTCTGGAGGAAATTTACCCAAAGGCAGAGTGTTTACCTGCGATGAGCTCACCTCCGCGGCAATGAAAGGCTTTGCAGAAAAGCGCTGAGAAGAAAATACCTTCGTTATGAATGAGCTGGGCCGGCAGGGCTGGGCTGACTCATGAATGAGTTTTCACTTTATAAGGGCTTCTTTGCTACCCCCACCCCTCCTGCTTGTGCCCTGTGTCAGGGCAGGGGAGGGTGAGTGGGGTGAGCGCAGCGTGGCAGGGCTCCTGGCCAGGCTGAACAGAGGGCTTTGCCAGCGGAGGGTCCAGGGGCCCTTCCTCCTCTGTCTCTCCAGCCTTGGGGTTGTAGCACCCACCCAAATCTCAGTCTGGCTGCCGGCTGCCCCTCCAGGTGTCTGGTTCCTGCAAAACCTTACCTGCGTGTCTGGGCGTCTGAGTGTGACCCCCAAGTCCCAAGGGCTCTGCATTCACCACCAGCCCTTTCCCATTCATCTTTTTTTTTCTTGCCACCCCTCCCCCTTTCTGAGTCTTTTGTCCTTGAGGTCACTGAGGGAGCCTGGCCCTAGCGCATGCGGTCTGGAGGAATATGGAGATTTACGCCAAGAGCTGGTTTCCACCCCCACTGGGCCAGGGTGCTGTGTCCTCCACAGAAGGGGGTAGAGGGTGCTCTTCCCACTCTGATTATGCCTTGGTCTCGGCATACAGCACTGCCCGCTCTCACGGGCTGCCCCATCAGACGCCGCCCCCCCCCCAGCCACTTCCACACCCCCCCCCCATTACTTCTCACAAGCCCCTGGGAGGCCCGGCTATCACCCACCCATTTGAGAGATGGAGAAGCTGAGGCTCAGAGCAGTGAGTCGTCTGCTAGGAGGATCAAGGAAGGCCCCGGAATGGTTCTCTCCGGCCAGACTCTTCTGGTCAGTGGGGTGTAACGCATTCCCTCTGCCCCCTGCCTGCTACAGAGGTTCACATCCGGGATCAGGCGGAGGAGGATCCGCGATGACCTTAGGATCATAGGAAGGCCGTCTCGGGAATTCTTGGCACCTGATAACCGATGGGAATAGTTGGGGGGTGACATCACACATCACTAACTGATTGGCATGTTTGTACTTTGGTCAGAGCTGGATAATGATTAAGCCCAAGGCTGAGAGTTAGGATGGGGAAGGAGGTGTGGATTATGACCGGAGGCCACAAGTTCTCTCAGGTGAGAGAAAGGACAGGCAGAGCTGGGGCAGTGACCCACACACTCCTGATAGCAGGGTCCGCCACCTCCAGAAACAGAGTGAGGCTTTTTGTCACCCCATTTCTGTTGTTTCCAAGTGGTGGATCTTAGGCAGCTTCCTCCCCTACTTAGACCCTGTCTTGTGTAGAAAGTGAGAATGTCCAGGAAACTCAAATGGCTCAGAGGGTTAAGAGCTTGCTTTGCAGCTCTGGGGACTGAGGATCAAGTCCCGGCCCTGGCCTGTGTGGACCCATATGCTGGACTGGAGTGAGCTTCCCATGTGGGAGGCCCCCAGCCTGGCTTCCTCCCTGCGTGGCCCCCACCCACCTGTGTGGAACAAAACCATGTCAAAAACTGATTATGTACAGCTGTGGAGACGGCTGTGGACCCTCCCGCTTCTCTCTGTCTCTGCCTCTCTGTCAAAAACAATAAAATAAATCTTAAAAAAAAAGTGAGAATGTCAACCCTCTACTTCAGAAGAGGTCAGGAGGGTCACAGGATATACAGCAGGTACAGGGCCTTATGGGTAGTGGTGCTCAATGAACGTAGGTTTCCCACCACATGGAACCTCCGTGCTAATTTCCACCCGCTCTGGAGGGAGAGGGACCCTAGGTCTGAATCCCACCTCTGCCATTTCTTGGTTGTTCAACCTGGAGAAAGTTGTCCCTCCCCAACCCCAGCTTCATCGGAGGTAGTGGGTGGTGACAGCTGCATGGCAGGGCTCGTATGTGGTTCAGAGATGAGAGTGGACAGTGACATCTAACGTTTATCAAGCCCCAGCTCAGTGCCAGGGCTCGGGAGCAGGGCCCCTGTTTCTGCGTGTCCAGCAAGCTCTTGGCGAAGCTGCTGCTGCTGGTCCAGGGGCCACACTTTGAGTAGTGAGGTGACAGATGAAGGTCAGTGACATTGTGGGGGCAAGAGGGTGCAGCAGGGGCACCTGCTGGGAGACTTTTTTTTTTTAAGATTTATTGTATTGTTTTGAGAGATGGTGAGAGAAAGAGAAAAAGGGGGAAGACCCAGAGCAGTCTCCATGGTTGTGCGTCATTAGTTGTGACATGGTTTCATTCCATACGAGTGGATGTGGGGCTGCACGGGGTGGGAACTAAATTGGGGGCCTCCCGCATGGGAGGCAGGAACCTTTGCCACTGAACCATCCCAATGGTTACCAAATGCACCGCAGTTCAGCCTATGGGGTTGCACAGGCCGGCGCTGGGAATCGAACCCTGGACCTTGCGACTGCGAGGCTTGGAGCCGTGAAGGAAGTAGACTGAAATGTGCCTGTTACAACTGGAGCCGTGAGACCCGTGGCTGCCCCAGGCCAGGCCACCAGGGTGTCAGGAGGAAGAGGAGGCAGCCGGTGGGGGTGCAGGCAGACGTGCTGTGGGACACCAGAGTCACACCGACACGCACCCAGGACACAGTCTATCTCTGTGTCATAGTTTTACAGCCTCGAGCCGAGGAAAGCACCAAGGCTGGGAGGCAGGGAGAACTGGGGTCCTGGCCCTGCCGTTGACACGGTGTGTCACGGACACGCTGTGTGACCTCATCAAGGGACATCCCCTCTCTGGACCTCAGCTTTCTTTTCTGTGAGTGGAGGTGACATGTCCTATCCCGAGTGCTTTGGGGAGGAGGAAGGTGAAAACAGGAGCGTTGGGCAGTGTCTGGCTCCCAGCACCCGGTCAAGCACTGGGAGGTCCTCCAGGGCCCCATGGAAACGCAGTGTCTGAGCACGGGGGGTCCCAGCAGCCCCCATGCGTTGGGGAGACCCTGCCCTGTGACTCTCACACCTCCCTTTCTCCCCTGACCACACTTTCAGGTGAGGATGGGGAGTCTGCCAGGGCCGGGGAAACTGGATTCAGCCTCAGACCTGCCCCCTGCACTGCCTGGGGAGAAACCAGCAGGCTGCCGAGACAACGGGGCCTTGATCATGATACATGGATTCCTCCTGGGACAGGAGAGAATAGACCAGCCTCTGTGTGACCTTCCCTGCCATGACACCCCGTAGCGCCCCACCTCCCAGACTTTGGCTGGGCTGCAGGGATGGGGGGCTGCCTGCCTTCAGATCTGCCCCTCCATGCCCACCCTCCCCCATTTCCCACCCCCCACCCCCCGACTTGCCTGTTTATTCCTCCCACTTAAATGTTTCTCTTTTACCCAGAGAGGCAGCACAGTGTGGTAGAAAGGACAAAGGAATTGGCCAGGATCTCTGGAATCTGACAACCATCCCAGTTTGTCTGGCAATGGGGGGTTCCTGAGACATAGGACATTCAGATGTAAAACAGGGACAGCTCCAGGTGACTCTATTGACTTCTCTGAGCCTCCATTTGCTCATCTGTAGAATGGGGCTAGTTAGTTATCATCTGTTGGGAGGACTCAGTGGGATAACACAAGGAGGCACCCAGCATGTGTGAGTCGGTGCTGATGGTTTCAGTTACTAACCTCTCTCCCTGGAGGAAAGCGCAGGGCTTGGACTTTGAATTTCTTACCTCCCTGATTCCCATGACCTTTGGAAATCGACACCGCAGCAGATCTGAGATAGTGTCTGCATTTGAGAAATCATTAAACCTGTCTGTTGTGCTTTTGCCTGGAATGCCTTTCAATTGACAAAGCTAAAGCAATGGCCAGAAGTGGGTTAGTAAGGAGACACAGACCAAAAGTCAGGAGGCGAGGCCCATCCTCAACTCTGCCACTAACTTGCTGTGTGACCGTGGGCAAATCTCTTTGCCTCTCTGGGCCTCGGGTTTCCCATCTGCATGATCTCTAAGTGTTAAGGGTAACTTCCAGCTCTAAAACTCAGCAATCATATGGTACTGAGGCTCATTACCCTGCAGGCAGTTACAGGGAAAGTAGTAAGGTTGGGACCGTTTAGTTGGTGCCAGTAGAAGGGTAAGGAGGAAAGGGCCCAAATTTTGGCACCTTATTAAGCATCAGTTAAAAAAATTAATGGCACAAGATGAAAATGACAAAGGCATCTTACAGACAGAGCTGCTGGTTGATTGATGTCGGCAAAGCAGGCTGTGCGTAGTCTCATGACGCTTGTTTACTCGTTTCTCTGCTTAGCTGTTCATTCATTTGTTCCTTCCTTTCTCCCTTCATTTGTTCACTCATTCTTTCACTAATTGAGTCACTAGGTGAGTATCGCATGGATTCTGAAGCTGATCTGCTAGAGTTCGAATCCCGGCTCAGACAGTTATTAGTTATGTGATCTCAGCAAGTGACTTGACTTCTCTGTGCCTCTGTTTTCTCATCTGTAAAATGGAGACAATAGAAGTACCCGCCTGGTGGGGTGGCTTTGTGTTGACTGTGCTAATTAAGTTCTTCAACCAGTACCTGGCATCCACCAAGCGCGATATACGCGTTAGCTTACTATTGTTTGTTTATGCTTTCACCATTTACTAAGAGGCACTGGTCTGGACTGTCACCAGGGATTCCAATCTGAAGGAAAATTCCAACCTTGAGGAAGTCACAGAAGAATAAACAGGCCATCAGAAAAGCATGTGGTCAGTATTGTGCAGGGAAGCACACAGCGCTATGGGAACGTGGGGAGGGGCACCCAGCCTGGATGGGATGGGCTTGAGAGGGTGTGTGCTCAGGGAGGCTTCCTGGAAGAGGCGTCACTTGATCTGGGTCTCCAGGCGTAGGCACATGCTAGCCAGGAGGTGCCGGGGGTGGAGTATCCGGAACCTCTGGTAGTGGAAACAGCTTGTGCAAAGGCTTGGATGTTCAGGGAAGAGACATGGTTTGGTGTGGCTTGCTGGCGGGTGAGGAAGGTGGTAGATGAAGGTGAGAGGGGGAATCAAAGCCTTAACCATGCTGGGCATTCCAGGACCGCTAGAGGAGCATCAGTCAGGCCCATCTCTCCAACGCTTAGGATCCTGCTTGAAATAAACACAAAAGAATCTCCATTGAGAGGAGATTTATTTACAAATAAATTACATACCTGAGCTACCATACAAATATATCATGTGCATTATAGGACACTCCGAAATAGAAACATTTAATCAGATTGTCTGCATTTCTCCCTATTGAATTGTATGAGTTCTTTCTATATTTCGGATATTAATCCCTGCTCAGATATAAAATTTGCAAATATTTCCCCTGTTCAGTGGGTTGCCTTTTCATTTCGTGGATGGTTTGCTTTGCGGCGTGGAAGTGTTCTCATTTGATGTCCTCCCCGTGGGTTTGGTTCTGCTTTTGGTGCCTTTGCTTTTGGTGTCAAATCTGGAAAATCATTGCCGAGACCAAAGTCAAGGAGCTTCCCACCTGTGTTTTCTTCCAGGGGCTTTATGGTTTCAGCTCTTTTGTTCAAGTCTGTCATCTGCTTGGAGTTTGTTTTTGTGTCTGGCGTGAGATAGGGGCCTGGTTTCACTCTTTTGCATGTGGCTGTCCCATTTTCCCAACAGAAATTTTCAATTAAAAATATATTTTTTTATTGTTTGGGAGACATTGAGGCGGGTGGGAGTGCCCAGCGCAGTCTCCATTGTTGTACATCACGAGTTGTGACATAGTTTCATTCCACACAGGTGGATGTGGGGCCGTGCCGGGCAGGAACCAAACCAGGGATCTCCCACATGGGAGGCGAGAACCTTCATTGCTGAACCATCCTGGCATCCCCTGCAGTGTGATATTTTTAAAACATGAAAAACAAGAAAGTGGAAACTCCATTAGCACGAGAGGCCTGGCGTAGAGGGAGACAAAATAAAGGCGGAAGGCCTGGGGCAAGTTAGGGGCAGTTATAGAACAAGGTGAGAAATGAGACGAGAACTGGGACCCGGCAGGGGCAGCGGGAGGGGAAAAGCTGGGTTCCAGAGATCAGTGAGAGAGAGACTCAGTGGGACCCAGTGACTGATGAACCCCGAGAACTGAGAAGCAGGAATTGAGACTGCCTTCAAGTTTCTGAGTGGTGCTGCTAAGACCGGTAATTCGGAAGAAACAGCAGTGTTGAGAGGGAGCGGTACAGATGGGTGCCCTGGGAGGCAGGGACGTCGTTGGCTTGTTGGCTTCGTTTTAGACACATTGTTGTGCTTGTGGAACGCCCAGAAAAGAGGTATAAGAGCTCAGGGAGCTGGCTATGCGAGATGTGATAAAAAAAAAAATACAGTGAATGTTTAAATAAAAAAAATTATTACAGTAAAAGACACATTGCCATTACCCCCCCCATCAAAATTCTCCCCCTGGCTTGGAACACACTAATCCCGTTGCTCTTGCCTCTGTCTGAAGCACTTCTGGAAGTCCTCCTTTGTGACTTTAGTTGCAATATCATGGCTGCCTCGATGTCTGAATCGATTCAAAACGTTTACCTTTCATGGTTATTTTGACTTTGGGGAAGAACCAGAAGTCACACGGTGCCAGGTCTTGTGAACAAGGTGGATGAGGACACACTGTCATGTTTTCACTTGACAGAAATTGCTGTACCAGAAGCGACATGTGACCTGAATTGATTCAGGACATCGAGGCAGCCACGACAGCACACCTAAAGACAAGAAAGGACTTCCAAAACTGCTTCAGAAAGTGTCAAGAACAGTGGGATAAGTGTGTTCGAAGTGAGGGGAATTAATGGCAGTGTCCTTTACCGTAATACACTTTTTAAATTTAAACATTCACCACATATTGTGATCACACCTCACACAGCCACTCCTGACTTAATGACCTACCTGTTTAACGCCGGCTCAGACTTACGACCATCTCTCCTACGCAGGGAATCTCCTTCCTCAGTCTTTGTCTCGATTCCACAGTCAGTGAGTAGTCACTACACAAAGTGTCCACAGTCATGCAAGACCACATATTTTGTTTATAAGTGTGGGGTCATGTGATATCTATTGAAAAAGACATACCCTCTGATGCCACAAGACATTGCCTTTAAGCTCCTCACTTATCGACCAATTCACTTAACGACCTTGTAGTAAGGACAGAACTCAGTTGTTAAGTGAGGAGTGCGGGTATGCTCGTAGCCCTGATTCTTGACTTAAGCTACAACACGTTACAACAGCACCCTCCCTTTGAAAAGTCACCCAGACTTTCAGTTACATGCTCTTCTGGCCTGGAAGTCCCTTCTGATTCCTGGCCTGGTTCGAAAGGAGTTAGGTCTTCTTAAGACTTGTCTGTTTCAGTTTTAAGGCACATTGCTATCACTCGTAAGCGACAAAAGATGACTCATTCGCATGTATAGAAAGTTTCTCTTCTCTATCTTTTAGCTAAAAAACAACACTGTGCATCCCCTCCTTAGTTTTTTCCTCTCCAGAATCAGGGTAGTGATTTCAATCTTGTTAAATGTATTAAGACATGTTTTATGGCCCAGCATTTGGATTATCTTGATGTGTCCTTGAAAACAATGTGTACTCTGTTGTTAAGTGGAATATTCTATAAATATCAATTAGTTAAGTTCGTTGACAGTGTTGTCTAAGTCTTTTATATTCTTGAGGACCTTCTGTCTACTTGTTCAATCAATAGTGGGAGTGTTCCGATTTCCAACTCCACTTGTGGATTTGTCTGTTTCTCCTTTCAGTGTGTCTGTTTTTGCTTCATATATTTTGGAGCTCTGTTATTAACTGCATACATATTTAGGACTGTCACATCCTCTTAATTAAGTGGTCCCTTACTCATTAATAAGTATCCTTCTTAATCTTTGCTAAGACAGCCACTCCAACTTTCTTATGATTAGTGCTTAGGTTTTCTCATCTTTTTACTTTTAACTTACTGTTTCTTTATGTTTCAAGTGGATTTCTTGTAGGCAGCATATATTTGGGTCTTGCTTTTTAAATCCAGTCTGACAATTTCTGCCTTTCAGTTGGAGTTTTTAGAAGAATTAGCAAAATTAGTATTTAATGTAATTATCGATATGGTTGGATTTAAATCTACTATCTTGCTATTTACTTTTTATTTGTCCCCTCTCTTTTTGGGTTCTTAATTTCCCTTTGTTTGGCTTCTTTTGAATTAATTTTGTGATTTCATTTTATTTTTACTCTGTTTTATTTTTTAGTGGTTGCTTTGAGGTTAATTATATGCATAGTTAACGTAACATTTGCATAATATCATGCCACTGTACATATTTATTAGTCAGGGTTCCATCAGAGAAGCAGAACCATTGGGAGTGATATATAAAAAGGATTTACTACAAGAACTTACCCGTTTACCATTCAGTGGAGCTGGATAAAATTTACAAACGGCTCTTTTCTGATAGTGGAAGGAAGGAACTTGGGAAAAAGAGATAGATTTAAAGTGAGGGAAGAGTGGGAACAAGCCAGCACCCCCGTGTCATCTCACCCCCCTCTGAGATATAAACTTCAATGAGGAGAAATCGGGGCTTTTCAGCATGAAGCTCAGCACACCATTGGGCCAGAGACCAGAGGGACTGGAGGAAGGTGCATCAGGAGCTGTGGATCACAGTGACAGTGATCCAGCAGTTAAGTGACAGTGCGTGTGAGCTGCACCTGGTGTCCCTGTACCAACTTTCTGAGTGACCCCAAACAAAAAACGAAGCAAAGTAAAAGCAAAAATGCAAGTGGCTACAGTTTTACTCCATCCTCCATAATGTCTCTTATGACCCATGCTAACTAACTGGAAAGGAATTCTGGGAAATGTAGTCCCAGCTTAACTGAATTGACCCAAAACAAATTCACTATAACAAATAATGTGAGAAACTTATAACAAAAGTTTATTTCCATTCCCCAGTTTGTTTTGTTTTCTTTTTTTTTTTGGTGCTATTTTATTTTACATTTTGCTTTTACATACATTGTAAACCCCAGTATATACTGTTATTTTTGCTTATCTTTTAAAGAAATTGACCAATGAGATAAAAATAACTTTATAATTATTCACATGTGTATTCCTTTGTGTAGATTCAAGTTTCCATGTGGTATAATTTTTCTTTCAGCTGAAGAATTGCCTTTATTCTTTTCTTGTAGTGCAGCTCTGAGGATGACCAATTCTCTTTTAATTCTTATCATTGCTCTTCTATACATAACATGTCTTTTTTTTTTTTCTTTTTCTGTTTGCTTTTAAGAACTTCTTGTTGTCATTGGTTTTCAGCAATTTGAGTATGATGTACTTTGGTGTGGGGTTTTTATGATTTTCCTGCTTGGGCTTTATTGAGATTCTTGATCCGGGGGTTTATAGTTTTAAATTGAATTTAGAAAGTTTTCAGCCATTATGTCTTCAAACATGTTTTCTGTTTCTTTCTCTCTCTTCTCCTTCTTGGGACTTCAGTTACGTATAAGACCATTTGATGTCCTGTCACAGGTTGTTTAAGCTCTGTTCATTTTTCATCCAGTCTTTTTCTCTCTCTATGCTTCATTTTAGATAGATTATATTGCCACACCCTCAGGGTCAATATTCTTTTTTTCTGTAGTATCTAATCTGCTGTTAATCTCATCCAATAAAATTGTTTATTTGAGACATATTTTTCACCTCTAAAAGTTCCACTTGAAACCTATGTAATTTCAATTAGGTTTCAAGCCTAATGTCAATGTCACTCCAATAAATTGAACAATGTCACTCCAATAAATTGAACAATGAATAAAAAAAATTTTTTTGAATTGAGATAAAAGTTCCACTTGATTCTTTTTTATATCTTCTATTTCTCTCCTCGTTATGTTTATATTTTTCTTTAAATACTTCAACATGCTTATAATAACAATTTTAACATCTTTGTATGGTAGTTCTATCATCTCTGTGATTTCTGGATCCCTCTCTACTGATGGACTTTTCTTTTGATTATGAGTCACATTTTCCTGCTTCTTGGCACGTATAGTAATTTCTGAGTGGATGCTGGACATTATTGATGTTGTGTAGTTGAGTGTTTTAGTTTTGTTGTCTTCCTTTAAAGGAGTTGGGCTTTGTTGTAACAGGCAGCTGGGTTACTTGCAAATCAGCATCATCTCTTTGAAGCCTGTTTTAAAGCTTTGCTGTGGCTGGTCTGGACTAGCCCTCATTCTAGGGACAGCTCTGATTATAGTTCAGGCACGACTTCTACAACATCTCCACTGAAGAAGGTTCTAGGTTTTCAATGACTTCTCACCACTCTGGCTGGTCATAATTCAAATGTTTCCTGTGATATATGAGCTTTGGGAATTGTTCAGCTTGCAACTTTTCAGTTGTTCTTTGCCTGGTCTCATGGAATTTTACTCCACTACTCAGCACCGCTCCCAAAGGTCATTTGCAAATTTTTGGAGCTCTATTGCTGCACAGCTTTCTACTTTCTGGAACTTTGTCACACAACTTCTAGTTGCGTCCTTGAATTCCAATCTCCCAATTTTCAGTTCAGCAAAATTAATATATTCTACTTGGGATTCTTCTCCCTGAATCATGGTCTGGAATTGACTCCAGGCAGAAAACCAGGGCAACCAAGGACTCCCTTCATTTGTTTCTCTTTTCTTAGGGTGCACATCCTGCCGTGCCTATTGGTCATTGTTGGAAAACAGTTGCTTGGTACATTTTGCTCCATTTTCTAGGTGTTTAGGGTGAGAAGGGAAGTCTAGTTCTTGTTACTCCAACACAGCCAGAAGCAGAAGTTGGGAAATGATATAAAGACAAGCTCTCTGATGGCTCAGTTTATATGCTACCACTCTCTCATGAAGCCGTTCTTAATTTCTGTCTCCTCTGTGTTTATTGCCATTACACTTTGCCTTCACTTATAATCCTATACGTATGTGACTCTCCCAGTGGACTCTAGGGCTTCGACGGTGAGCAATGTCCTTCTTGGTAGCTCTCTGAGCCTAACATGTGGAAAGTGAGGCTGGGCTTCCTTGTGGCCATGAACTGAAGTGACCCTGATAAGGCAATGGGCACCCCTTGCTAAAACCCAGGAGGACAGGCTCTGTCCCCTGTGTGATCACCAGTGGGCATTCTCCCAGGTGAGATCACCAGGGTGCACAGTTCTCCCTTATTAGGCAGGGGAACTGAGGGATTGGCTAAAAGAATCCCAGCCTGTCCAGACTTGTCAACTACATCATCCTGACATGAGAGCTCACAAAGCCTCAGGTCTTGACACAATGGAAGGGCTTGACCATAGGTGACAGCGTCATATGATCCCTTAGAGTGGGGCCAGACCAATCCCCAAGGGGCAAGTCCCAGGGCCAAGGGTCCAGGGCCTCAGGCTGCTGCAGCTCTTGCCCACTTTCCCTGGAAGTGGAGAGAGGGTGCAGAGTGGTGACATGTGGGTCCTAGCCCTAGCTCTGTGACTTTGACCAGCTGACTCAGTCTCCCTAGACAGGCTGGTCTTTAAGGCCTTTCCCTTCTCTAAAGAGCTAGGTCCTGGGAGTCTGCGATTCCCTGAGCGAGGATTCTAGGTTTATCATTGATAGATCTGGGACATTGGCTTTCTGTGTCTCTGTGATTAGAACAATCCATAACTCTTGAAAAATCTGTGATGCCAAGAACCTAACCCTCTATGGTTCTGATGGTCACAGTCAGTGACAATTCTGTGACATTCGGTCATGTGGCTCCGTGACCCTGGAGCATCCATTGCATAGACTTTCAGCAGCAGCAATGGCACGAATGTAGGGTCTAGCTGTCTGTTTGCTCAAGAAGAACTCAGATCTGTTCCTCATTCATTGTTCTCAGGGTCATTAATTCTGAGTGATTCACTTAGGGGAGCCAGAGAGAAACAGAGGTGCATGGGATGCCAGCCTGGCTGCCCTTGGCCTGAAAGGGCTAGATTGTCTGCCTACCTGAGCCATTGTGCTTGGCTGTCTGGCTTGGCTGGGCAACCCTGCTCTGTGCCCATATACAGACAGGTTCTGCCCTCCCAGGTCCTTATGCAGCATCTGGCTTCCTGATGATGATCCTGTGCCCCCCCAGGAGGGGTGAGCGGCTGGCTGGCGGGGGACCCATTGCTGATTCTGCCCCCCAGCTTCCTGGGGCTGCCTCTGGCTGGGTTTGTGCCTGTTTCACCAACCTTGGGTGAGGTGATACCCCTGATTCTGCCTGGTTTCTGGCCTGTCCCACCCAGGGGCCCACCATGCAGTTCTCTGAAATCTTCAAGCCTGGCTGTGCTGTCTGACTGGGACCTCCGGGCACGTCCCTGGAATATCCTTGTTTCCATTTCATTTCCCTCATAATGAGGACCCAGATGCTGCTCTCTGACCGGTTGGTCTAGGGATATGGGACAAACCCCTGGTAAACCCATCATCCTGCCTCTGACCCCATAAAAAGGGACAGGTCAGAGGAGAAGAGATGAAGGAGCCAAAGTGACCCCCACTCTGTCCCTTGTTCCTGTGTGACGATTCACGTGTCCTCTCTCACTGCAGGCTCTTCAACCTGTAAAATGGGATAGTGGCACCTCCCTCACGGTGGCCGTGAAGGGAAATCCAGAACAAGTGTACAAGTGTTCTCCGGGGACTCAGGGTTGGTTGTTCTTGTGCAAGCAGCAGGGTTCGTTTTCCAGGAACACATGGAAGCCCGTCCCCTACACCTCACCTGAGAGGGTTCTCCAGCCTGTGGGCAGAATGGTGGGTGGGCACCTGGGTCTGACTCCCCTGGAGGGAATCATAGACTCTCTTTCTGAGAGGAGGGACTGTAGTCGGGAGAAATTCATCCGTCTGTTCATTTATACACCCAGTAGCTCATTCATTTCTTTAGTCCTACATTCATACATTTATTCATCAAGCCCAGACTTTTTTTTTTGCCAGGTCATTGTTTTAGGTGCTGGTTTGGAATGACTTCATTACACTCTGGACTTGGAGTGGGCAGGGTTGGGGACGTGGGAGTGACAGGAGCCCAGCCCTTTCAGGGAAAACAGTTCCAGGCAGGGGTTAAGAGCCAACATGTTGGAGTCAGACGGGCGTGGGTCTCTGCCATTACTCACCTTGCTGTGTGAGCTTGGGCAGATCACTCAGTCTCTCTGAGTCTATTTTCTCATCTATAAAATGGAGAAAGCCATGGTGACTCTCCTGCCAGTGTGGCTGTGAGACCTGCACGTAATCACGTGTAGACTCATGTGACCAAATTTGGGCTCCATACTTGGCGGGTCTAGAGTGGAGGTTAAGGTCATAAGGAATCAAGTGACCTGTTTGAATCTCAGCTCTGCCACTTGTTGGCCAAAGAGCCTTGTGAAGCTACTGGGCCTTTCCAGCCTCAATTTTCTCTTCTGTCAAATGGGGCTCATTGGACAAGTATCTTGTGAAGATTACATTTTTAAAATGTAGGTCACATGGCACATGGCCTGACACATGGTAGACCTTGGTCAATGGCAGCCAATGGTATTATTGAATGTTCCTCGTGATACCGGAGGGCCCAGCTCCATTCATGACCTTCTCAAGAAAGTCTGTGTCTCTAGAGGTGTGCAAGATGGCCTTGGAGACACTCTTGTCACATGGCAAATGGGCTAGATCTTGGAGCTTGGGGTTTCTTTACATGGAATGAGGCTGAGTGTCCCGCACCCCTTGCTCAGTTGGCCCTGCTGGAATTTCTAGATTCTTCAGTCACCGATGGAGACACCTCTCCTCACCCCTTGAGTTTTCCAGGAAGGGGTTGGTCTCTGTTTTGGTGTCTTGTTGTGGAGTTTCCATGGGGCTGTTTGAGTTTGTGATTGCACTGATCTCGGCTGATATGCACCTGGTCCCAAAGTGGCTCACCTTCCGGGGGAAGGTTGAAGGGGGAGGAAGCCCCAGCCAGCACCGGCCGAGGCTGAAAACCCTGCAGTGGATCAGCATCTTTGGGCTCAGTGTAAACAAGAGGCGAGCCCTGTCTGGGGCCCTGCCTGTCTGGGTACTTAGCCTCTTTGGCTCTGAAGCCAACTTTCTGTTTTCTGTCTGTCCCAGTTCCGATGTCTTGGGTCTGAGAGTGAAAATGGACCTGGTACCCCGGCCCAAAAAGCACGCGTGCATGCATTCATTCAAGTTTTCACTGAGATTCTTCTATTACATGCCAGGCTCCGCACTGGCATTTTGGGAAACAGTGGCAGACTTGCCCTCAAACAGCGTTCAGTGTCGAGGACCTGGTCAAATTAGAACCCACAGTGTTAGGGAAATTCTGTGTGTGTTTGTAGCATAGAATCCTGTAGGAATTTGGTGACACGCCCCCCCCCACACACAAATGTCATAAGCACATGAAATCTTGCCTACAGTTTTGGGGTGTTTATGGGTTCCCTTGTCATCCTTTTGAGAGCCCCAGGGAAAGCGTTCCTCAGTCACAGTGGGAAAATTTCTGCCAGAGCCACGCTAGGAGGCTGTAGAAATTCAGAGGTAAGGAATGTTTCTTAGTCTAGGAATTCAGGAAAGACTTCCTGGAGGAAGTCACATTTATTCATTCAATAAGCATTTATTGAGCTCTTATGCAACACCATCCATTGGTGCTATACCACTGAGCAAGAAGGGCAAGGTTCCTTCTCTCCTGGAGCTTACAGACTCATGGGAGGAGACAAAGAAATAAGCAAGTAAATAAATAGACAAACACAGACTAGGTGATGAGGAGCCTGCTTAGGGGAAGTGCCAGGCAGAGGGAACTGTTAGTAGAAAGGCCCTAAGGTGGGTGTGAAAATCGGAAAGCTTGAAAGAAGGCTAGTGTGTCTGGCACTTAGTGAGGGTATGAGATGGAGTTAGAGAGTGGGGTGAGAGCCAGATTGCATAGACCTTTGGGTCCAGGGTAGGAATTAGAATTTCACTCTGAGGGCAATGGGAGTGCATGTCTTTTTATGACTGCCTTTTTTCATCCAACCATGCTTGGTCGGTATTGAATTAATTTAGTTGATTTATTTTCAACTGCTATATAGAATTATATGGTACACATATTTACCCATTTTCCTATTGATAGATATTCGGGTTGTATCCTGATTTTTTACTATTACAATCGATTCCAACACGGATGGAAGGGTGTGCTCATTTTCAACTTTAAAAGAAGTTTCCAGATGTCTCTAGACACTGGCATAGTAATTTATACCACCACTAGCAGCATCTGAAGGTTCCCATTTCTTTGTATTCTTGCCAACAGTTGATACTGTCAGCCTTTTAAAATTTTGACAATGTTTTGGGTGTAAAATGATAACTCGTTTTAATTTGCATTTCCATGATTGCTAGTGAGGGAGGTTAAACATGTAATTTTGTATTTATGGACTCTTAGAATTCCTTCTCTTGTGAATTGTTTGTTCACAGCCCTTGCCCGTTTTTCTACAAGGCTGACATTTTCGAATTGATTAGTGGGGGTTGTTTATATATTTGAATTACTAATCCATTGTTGCTGTTGTTTCATAAATGCTACAAATGTCTCCTCCCATGCTGTTTACTGGAGGGTTTTAAGGAGAGGAGTGCAACGATGTTATTTACATTTTGAAAGGTCACTTTGGCTGTGACATGACAAATAGGTGGGTGGTAGGCATGCGCGGAAGCCTGGAAACCATTGAGGAAGTTATTGTAGTGGTCAGAGAGGGATATGGTGGCCTGGACTAGGGTGATAGGAGAGGAAATAGAGACAGCTGGTAGATATCCAAGTGCTTCAATCAAGTAGGCAGCCTGAAGTTCAGGGGAAACAGCCAGGTCTAGGGATAGACATTTGGGAATCTTCAACACGTGGATGGAAATTAGAGCCGTGAGATGGATAAGATGGAAAAGACAAGGGTTCCTGGAGATGAGACTCAGCACATGTCAACATTTAGAGCTTGGGCAGAGGTGGAGAATCAATAAAGACTTGCCCTAGAACGTCAGCACCATGGGCAGGGCTTTGTTCTGTTGACTGTCTACTGTCTAGCATAGGGCTTAGTAAGTGGTGGGCTCTTATTAATAGTACATATTTGCTGAAGGAACACATGAAAGAATAACTAAATGTATGAAGAGATTGAGATGGAGAGGGGAATGAGGTAGGAGGAAGAGAGTAATTTATTGTGGAATCCAAGAGAAAGAGAAAGCTTTCAAGAAGGTGGGAATGGTCAAGTGTATGGACTGTTGTCAAGAAGTCACAGAGGAGCTGCAAAGAGAAGTGACCATTGGATTTGTCAGCATAGACGTCATTAGTGACCTTGTCAAGAGTTGTTGAGGCTTAAAAGATGAGGAGTTCACCAGGTCCTATGATGTAGGGGGCAGGGAGAGGAAAAGGATTTTTCAAGCAGTGGGACCAGCTTGTGGACATTCAGGAGGACAAGTGGGGTTGGTTCATGCCTTTGCAAGTTGTTCCAGCTGACGGGAATGTGAGAGAGTGGCCAGCAGAGAACAGGCTGGGCAGTATGGTAAGGCAGGCTGGGTTTCAAGGCAGAGGGGAGAGGGAGAGGGCTGGCCAGTTCCACAGAGACTAAGAGGGCTGAGGGCAGCACAGCAGTTTTTGAACATAATTACTTGAGCGGGGATGAAGTGGGTAACCAAGTGTCCATTGAAGATGCAGGGGACAGAATTCCAATTTGAATGGTCTTAAACAAAAATGACTGTTTGTTTGTTTTGTCATGTAACTGAGAAGTCCAGGGATAGTTTCTGGTTTCAGACACAAGACTGGAATCTCTCTTTACTCTTGTTCTCCTTTTCTGTCTTGTCTTTCTTGTCAGGCATGCTGTCCTCTCACTAGGGCAAGATGGCTGTCTGCAGGTCTAGGCGTCCATCCTACTTCTTGAGAAACCCTAGGGAGAGGACAGGACTCACTTCCAATCTTTCCGTCAACTAGAGTTTCATTGGCTCTGCCTGGTGGTCATGTGCCATGCCTGAACCAATCACAGTGATCAAAGAGAGGGTGCTCTTCTCTGATTGGCCAGGCCTGGGTCATGTGCCCATTCCTATAGCTTGGGATGAAGATTAGTCTACCTGAGACACTTGTCCTTTGGGAAATCAAGGTGCCAACGCAAGAATCAGATGAGGAAGTGTATGTCAGACTAGCAAACCCACAGAATCAAATGATTACCCAACATCAGAAAGACACAGATTTGTAGGATCGAAATATTTTTAAAAGAAATTAATTTAACAGTTTCCCTAGTCCAGTGCTATACAATAGAAGTAGAATGTGGGCCACAAATGTAACTTTAAGTTTTTTAGTACCCACATTAAAAATGAAAAAGAGGGACAGGTGAAATTGATATTAATAATATATTTTATTTAGCCATTTCAACATTTAATCAATATAAAAAGTATTCATGAGATATTTCAATTTCTTTTTCATAGCAAGTCTTCAAAATCTGTGTTTTATACTTAGACAACACCTTAATCCCGAATCTAAATTTCTCTCAGAAATACCTGATCAGGGTTTAGATTTGATCAAGTTTACAATGAAAAAAATAAGTTCCCCATGCTCAAGTGATTCCAATGTAATTGAAAATTTCTCAATGACTGATTTGTGCGTCAGTTTTTAAAATTCGAATGAATGAAAAATACATGACATTTCAAGTTCAGTTCCTCAAGCCACAGTCCAAGCGAATGGCTACCATATTGGACAGCACAGCCCTGATCCAACATGTTTGCCTGACGGAGGGGAAAGTGAGGTCCAGGGAGGGGGTGTGGCCCCCCCAAGAGCGCGGAGCGGGAGCACAGCCAAGGTCTGCTGACGCAGGGCCGTTCTGCTCCACTTCAGACCTGCACTTTCCGAGCACGGCCTTGAGCCCCAACCCCAGAAGCAGCAAGTTCAGAAGGAGCTTGGGGAGCGAGACCTTTCCTTGCTCCAGGCTGCAGAAGGCACAGCTAGGGTCCTGGGAGTCCTGATCTTTGTTTTAAAAGATATTTTTTATTGTTTCTGACAGAGAGGGAGAGACAGACAGAGACAGAGAGAAGGGGGAGGGCCCAGAGCAGTCTCCATAGTTGCACATCATCAGTTTTCCACATGGTTTTGTTCCACACAGGTGGGTGGGGGCCATGCAGGGCAGGAACTGGGCTGGGGGCCTCCCACATGGGATATGGGTCCGCATGGGATATGGGTCCGCACAGGCAGGGGCCAGGACTTGATCCTCAGTCCCCAGGGCTGCAAGGCAAGTGCTTAGACTCACTGAGCCATCCTGGCTTCCCCGTGGAGGTCCTGATCTTACAGTGTCTCAGATTCTTGCTCAGAGTATACACTTCTTAGCATGCCTTTAATTTATGTTAATCTTGTCTGTGATACCTCTGCCTCTGGATGGCAAATGTGTGTGGAACGAGTGCATAAATGACTTTAGCAAGCATTTATTGAGCACCTACTGTGTTCTAAGCCCTGCACCCACCCGTAGGGACACAAAGAGGAGGCTGGCCCAGACCCTGACCTCAAAGGGCTCACTATCTGGCTCAGGGAGGACAGGGTGATAAAGACGATTTAGGGTACACACAGGGTGGGGCGGGGCAGCGTTTCGGGGAGTGAGCAGATCGCGTGCCTCATCATGTATGGAAAACACCAGAAAACAGCCTCCGGGCCTGCTTGATTCCTTGGGAAAATCTGCAGGGAGCCCACACATGGCATTGCTGGGTGTTGGGCCTCGGCCTGTGGGTGTAGGGGTGTTTGGGTAACAGCCCAAAGGCTAGGAGGGGTTGTGCTAGTTGTTGATGTTTGGAACTGAGAGGGGCTATTGTTAAGTGAAGTCTCAGCTTGTTGGCGTGTGGGGTTGGCCCAGGAACGTGGGGTGGGTATTGGCTGGAGTGTCGTTGCCATCAGTTAACATCGCTTCATTGATGAGAACATCTCCTCATCTCTTCCCTGAACACCCACAGCAGTCTTCTCGCTCTCCCTCTCTCCTTCTCTCACACATGCACTCACCCACCCCCACGCCCACCCTGCTACATGATTTAACTCGAGGAGCCCAGTGCACAAGGAAAGCGCAGAGGTCCTCATTCAAAAATTAAGAATTTCAAAACAATGACATGAAAGCAGAGCTTTGACCAAGCTGAGAGTCCCCTTTGAGCATGGGACCCTGTGCACAGGTCACCAGTCAGGGAAGCTGACCCTCCACACATGCAGGTGCGTCCCTGCTCCTGACACTGACCTTGTCCTTCCTTCCTCTCCACCTGCGGTGAACCAGGCAAAGTGTGGCAATGGCACCAAATGCTTTGGGGATTTGTTATCTCGTGTAGCCTGTCAACACGGGATGTAAATGATGACTGTCATTTTACGTATGAGGAAACGGAGATGCAGAGGAGGCCCTGGAACCAAATTAGCTGAGTGCCAAGCTCCGGCTCAAGTCCCTGTACCCCGCTTCTCCTCCCAAGAGGGCCAGCCGCCTCAGTCTGTGTTCTTCCTGACTTTTTTCTAATATTCTTTTCCTCTGGAGTTTTATTTTATGGAGAATCTGGTAGAAAACTGGACTCGGGAAATTCCTCTAGCCCCATGGTCACTCTTCCCTTCATTGAATCTGCACCGTGGGGATCTGTGATGTCCCCCCCGTCCCAAATCACCCAGGATTCTCAGAGCAGCCCCCTCTGCCTTGAACTCCCCCTTAAGGCACTGAACTCGCTACAGTGAGACGAGCAGAGATGGGCCCTGGGAAAGGCGTGGTTAAAGATGATGCTGACCTGTGGTTTTTGCTTGAATATTTCACCATGATCCTGTTTTTTGTGTATTGGTTGTGCAATGAAAAAATTAAAAGTAAAACAAATAGATATGAGGAGCAGTCATTGTAAACCTTCTGAAAATGCAGCTATACACGATGAAGGGAAAAAATTTCCAAACTATTACACCCCAAAGATAATCGTTATTAAGAGCTTATTACATGTTTCCAAATCTTTTCCATATTTTCCTACACTTAAGAATATGACTGTATTTAACACTATTTTATGACCTGCCTTTTATTTATTTATTTATTTTTTAAGATTTATTTATTATTGTTTTTGACAGAGAGAGAGAGACACACACACACACAGTCAGAGACAGAGAGAAGGGGGAGGGCCCAGAACAGTCTCCATAGTTGCACATCATTGGTTTTTCCACGTAGTTTCATTCCACAGGTGGGTGAGGGGCTGCACAGGGCAGGAACTGGGCCGGGGTCTCACCCTGGTGAGAACTGAACTGGGGGCACTCCCCAGTTCAGCATATGGGTCCGCACGGGCCGGGTTCGGGATTCGATCCTCGGTCCCCGGGGCTGCAAAGTGAGCGCTCAACCCACTGAGCCATCTCGGTTTCCCCATGACCTGCCTTTTAAATACTTTATACTATCTTCTGAACATCTCTTCATGTCCTGAAATATTCTCCCAAGCCCATTTTTCTTAATGAATACATTGTGCTGTGCCACACGGAATGACTGATATGCATTTAAACCCCGTGGCGTAGACAGAGAGCTCATTTCTAATTTTTCTTTACTCCAGACAATCTTGTAAGTGCCTCTTTATTTAGTCGTCCAATTGTTTATTTAGAACAATTTATTAGGAAGCCGGTGGGCGAAGGCAGTTGCCTTTTGTGAAGGGGTTGCACACAGCCAACTGAGCAGGTCAGCATGCTCCCAGCAGGCCTGCTTTGCCTCCAGGCTTTTCCAGAGCAGCTTCTTGTCCAAAGGACGAAAGGTTCCCAAGAGAACCAGCAGCGTCTGCCTCGTGGGCCACCTCTAGAGAGGGAGGTCTGTCCGTCTGGGTTGATCTTCAGAGGCCAGGCTACCCGGGTCACCTCCCAGAACTGACTTGAGGTTCCAGTGACAAGAAGACAAACCCTAGAAGCAACATCCAGGTTAACCTTGACCTCTGGCTGTGAATGCCAAGGCCCCTGGGTGGGTCTCCAAAGATTCTGCTCTCGGAGAGCTCAGGTCATGACTCAGGTTCCCTCGAGACCCTCACAGACAGAGTCCCAATATGGATTCTCTATGTCCTTCAAGTGGCATTTTTCAGAGGCAAGGAGAAAGTCATGTGACACAGGGTTCTGTGGGGAATGAAAGGTGACCAGTCAACTCTGGAGTTGCCTGCAGGCTGGAGCAACCTTGCTCATGACCTACGGAGTCTGCACGTGGCTGCCAGGGCAGGCTTGGGGACAGCTGCTCCAGCAAATCCTCGATTCTCCATCTCCCTTTCTCCAGTCCAGTCCATACAACATATTGATAAAAATCACCGTCCACATGACCCCAACATGCCTGAAAAACAACCATCACCGCTGTAAATGCCAACTGCTTCTACTGGTTCCTGCTTGGTTTCCTGCAAATACGGAGTGTATTCATAAATGCAGTGAAATCCGATTGAGTCTCTCACCCCCACATTCAATCCCTCTAAGCTGCAAAGACCTCTCCAGTAGATTCCTTCCCCCTCTACCCACTACCATTACCCACCGCCAAACCCTCATCGTTGCAGAAAGAACAAACCCTTATGGAGACCTCATCATGGGCACTTTAACATTCGTGATTTCATTGAATACTTATGACTCCCCGGAAAGGAAACGGCCCCGTGGGTCTCCCATCTCGTTTTTCCCCTGGACTCCAAAGCCCACTCCATCCTCACAGTTGCCAGCATATGGGTAGTAGTCGCATTTTCTTTTGGAACATTTAATCCACGTAAAACATACCTTACATGTGAGGTTTTACTCTTATCATTATTAAATCTATGGACCCACATCCAGTGTAGGAGAGCTGACGTGACAAATTCCTGAAGCTTCCCCCACATCCCGCTTCCAGCTTATTCCCTCCCATCGAAAGCAATAACTACCCTGGATTTTGCATTTCTCGTTCCTTTGCCCTTTCCTTTATCGCTTTCTCACAGATGCATGCAGTCCTAAACAACAGATTGTCTTTGAACTTGGGAGAAAAAGAATGGCACGTATGCATTTTCTGACAGCAGATGTGTTTTGTTCCATATTTTGTTCATGAGATTCACTCAGGTTGTTGAGTAGAGCTGAATCACACTCATTTTCACAGCCATAATGCACTCTATTATACGAATAACCACAGGTCATCAGTCCGTCTCATCTTGGTGGAGAAAGGGTCGCTGCCATCCGTACTTACTGTCCCTCCTGATGCACGCACGTAAGGGTTTCTAGGGAGGTACACACGGACAGGAATGCTGGGTAGTAAGGTCTGTGCATCTGAACTTGGCGAGACAATGCCAAGTTTATTTCCAGGCTGGTGGTATGAATTCACACTCCCACAAGCAGTGTGTAAAGAGCTTGCATTGTTCCACAGCCCTGACAACACTTGGTGTTGTCAGACTTCGACACTGGTGCCAATCCGGTGGGTGTCAATTGGCATATTGTGGCGGTTTTAGGCTTGCATTTCCCTGACTCCCAGGGAGGTTGGGCATCTTTTCACGTTTATCGCTAATACTTGACTCTTTGTCTGTGAAATATTGGGTGATGGGTTTAGTTCTTTTCCATTGTGTGGCTGTTTCTTACTGACTCTTTAGGAGCCCTTTATATACTCTCATCCTAATCTTTTGTAAACTGTATACATTTCAAGTGTCATTTCCTCATCGGTGGCTTGTGTTTTCAGTTTCTAAATGGTATGTTTTTGTGAAGAGAAGTCCTTATTCTTAACATAGTGTTTGCTCTTCCCATGGCCGGGGACAGCCTTCCCTGTCACCAACCTCCAATGACGGAGCTGACCAGGAGCTCTGCTTCCCATCTGCCTGCTGCCCCTCACCCCACAGTCCCCTGTACAGACTTTGCTCATCTGTTACAGTTCCCATGAAACGTCACTGGCTCTCAGTCATTCCTGGTCCTGCCTCGTCAGAGCACACATGGTGTCCTGTCCTTTCTGAGTCTCTGGGGTCCTATGCTGAGCAGGTGCTAGTCAGTGTCCGCTGAGAGGACTGACTGGTGGCTTCTAGAGGAGAGCTGGGTCAGGCCAGCAGGTGTGTGACCCAGAGGGCTGTTCACGGTGTCACTGGACCAAGGATAGTAGCTGAAAAGCAGAGCCAGGGCCTGGGGTCAAGGGAAAGCAGGCCATGTGCCCCAGCGGAAGGCTGGGAGGGGGTGGGTGCAGAGGCTGAGGGAGCCAGTGGGGAGCAGGCCAGGTGGGGTCGCCTGGTCCATGACACAAGTTCTTAAACTCTGAGCACCTGGCAGGGTGGCTCTGTGCTGTCACCTGTGCGAGGGAAGGCCCAGGTCTATCAGGGTGAGGAAAGCAGACTGCTGTGAATCATAGACCCCTGTAAAGGTAGGAGAGATGCCAGGCGTCCCGGAGCCCCTCTTCAAAAGAGCCAAGCGTTCCACTCCCAACAACCTCCAAACATGCCCGTGGGGAATTAAATAAGGTCACCCGGGGACCTGGATGCAGCCGGTGCACACGGGTCAGGTTGCCTGTCACCCACAGGCTGTGGTGCTGTGGGCAAGCTGCTGGGCCTCTCTGAGCCTCAGTCCTCCCCTCCTTAAAGGGGGTGACATGACAAAAGACACCTAACATGATTAAATGAATGGATGTATGTTTAAAGAAGATAATACACATGCCAATAAGCACGCGTATTCGGGAAATGCAAATCAAAACCACAGTGAGATCGCTTCTCACACCCACGAGGCAGGCACAAGTGTTGACAAGGGTGTCCAGCATCGCAACCTTCGTGCAGGGCTGGTGGGAAGGGGGAAGGGCACATTTGCTTTGTAAAAGCATTTTCTCCAAGTGATAAAACACAGAGTTATCATATGACCAAGCAATTCCACCCTAGGGATCTACTCAAAAACGAAACCATCTGTCCACACCACAACTTGTGCACGCATGTTCATAGCAGCTTGATTCATAATAGTCAAAATATGGATTCAGATGTCATCAGTTGGTGAATGGATAAGCAAAAGGTGGTGTGTCCATTCAACAGACTACTGTTTGACAATAAAAAGGACGGAAGTATGAAAACAGCTACTACATGGATGAACCTCAAAAACATGGTGCTAAATGGAAGAAGCCAAACCCAAGCGACCATAGATTGTACGACTGCATTTCTCTGCCGTGTCCAGGATAGACAAATGAGAGAGGGAGAAATAGAGTCGTGAGTGCCCAAGGCTGATGGGGTGTTGATTGGAGGGCAGATGGTGATGGTGGGCCACCTCTAGAAATACAATAAAAATATATTGAATTGTATACTTAAAATGGCTGAATTTCATGGTATATTAATTATACCTCAATAAAGCTATTTTTAAGAAGAGGCGGAGGGGAAGCCGGGATGGCTTAGTGGGTTGAGTGCTTGCTTTGAAGCCTCAGGGTCCAAGGATCAAATCCCAGCCCCGGCCTGTGTGGCCCCATATGCTGAACTGAGGTGTGCTTCCCGTGCAGCAGGCCCCCAGTTTGGTTCTCAACCCTGCCGCCCCCCTCCCCATTTGGCCCCTGGCTGGAGGGGGCGTGCCTCCCATGTAGGAGGCCCCGGGCCCAGTTCTGCCCTGTGCGGCCTCCGCCCACCTGTGTGGAACAAAACCCTGTCGAAAACTGATGACGAACAACTATGGAGACTGCTCTGGGCCCTCCCCCTTTTCTCTCTGTCTGTCTCTGTCAAAAATAATAAAATAAATCTTTAAAAAAGCAGAGGAGGAGATAATGGTGTTCATCCTGCAAGGTTGCTGGGGGGACTGAGTGAGAAATTCTGCGGATGGTACCTGAGTGCCTGGAACATAGTGGGTGCTCGTAGCAGAGGTAGTGGGGTCCCCCTAGACCTCACCATCAGCACACCACAGCACTGTGACTCTGCTTCCAGCTGCTGGCCCTTCCAGATCCGCCCCTGGAAGCTTTCTACTGCTGCTGCATCATGAAGTGCTGGGGAATTCGCAGCCCCCCACCCAAGACCCCACCCCTAGACACGGAGCCCTTACGGTAGCTGGCTGCCTTCTGTTTTCTGTCTACCGTACCCACTCCCCTACTGGGACCACCCCCCAGTAAACTACATATTCAGGTACTTGAATCCTTGTGTTGGGTTGGATTTCAAGGGGCACCCCAGCTAAAGCAGTGATTGTGGTCCTGGTGGGGCGAAGTTCTGTGACCCCAGCCAGCCCATCTCCATTTTGTTTCCTGGCCTGGGCCCTGTACAAACCTGAGCTATCTCCTCTACTCTGAGGAGGCGACTATGAGGAGGGAGGACTCACTCTGGAAGGAGCTGAGGCCCAGAGACAGAAAGAAAGGGAGCCAAGGATTCTCCCGGTGATGATAAGAGCTGAATGAATTGGAAATGTATTTGGTGCCTGGCACTGTGTGCAAAACACATCCAGGATATTATTTCAACCTCACAGCCGTGCTGTGCCTCATTTGACTGAGTTGAAAACTGAGGCTCAGAGAATTGAAGTGACTTGCCCAAGGTCACACAGCTATTACGCTGTGACGTCTGAATTAGGGCCCGAGCTCATTGCCACTGTGCTACCCTGCCTTTCATGGAGCCTGTTAGGTAACTGACCCTCCTCCTCGCTGTCTGGACTTGTAGGGACTCTGGTTTTCCTGGGGAGGCTTCGGTTTGCTTTGCTTGCTGCTGCCTTGGCCCTGCGCCCAGCTGTAAGGACACCATTCAGGCGTGTCGCTGGTCAGGTGGTTTTCTTTTGAACAGATTTATGGTGGAGGGGAGCCCACTCTCAGGAGACAGCCTGGGGGCTGGACGAGGAACAAGGACATTGGTGTGGCCTCCTTTGAGGTCCACTGACTCTGAACAAGGCCAGCCTCTTCATCTGTTTCCTGGCCCATAAACCATGTTTATGGGTTCCTCTTCTCAAAGTTGCAAGGGGCCGGGAGGGCTGCCGCGGAGTGGCTACAGCCATGGCTCTGGGGCCTGGGACCCTGGTTTAGGTCAAGGGCCTCTGTGAGAAAGCAGACTCAGACTTAGGTAGCCTGTGTCTCTGCCCCAGCCAGCCCGCTTTGTTCAGCTGTGTGCAGGGGTGGGGTTGGCGGTGAGGAGGAGAAAGGTGGGAGGGAACTCACTTATACTGAGCACCTAAGCCAGGCCCGCAGCTGTGTTAGATGCTGGGGAGTCACATCTAGATGGGAGCCCGTTCCCACTCCCACAGGGCCTCCTGTCGCTTGGAGAATGGGCAGGCATCAATGGTGACAATGTCAGGGCAGCAGTCACAGTGCACATTTGCTGAGCTTTTCCTGTGTGGAGGGGCTTCACGCGCCTTCCCTCATCCAATCTGACCCCTGGCACAATGTGCCATCACTGTCCCCACTTCACAGGCAAAACCACTGAGGCCAAGCAAGACTCAGTCACTGGTCCAGTGACACAGAGCTAGAACTGATTTGAACCCAGGCAACCTGGCTCCAGACCCGTCTGCTAAGCCTCCTCCTCTGAAGCCTCAGCAGTGCTGGGGGATGGAAGCAGCCCGGGGGAGGGAGGGATCTGCTCCATCGGGGGTGAGTGTGGGGTATGTACATGGAAGTCTTCAGGCCTGAGTGAGGCTTTGAAGGATGAATAGAAGTTATGGGCAGGGACAGTGGTTCTGTCAGAAGGAACAGCCTATGCGTAGGTAAAGAGGCCTGAGCTATCGTGGTGGGAATTACAAGCATAAGGCATAAGCAGGGGAGAGGTGAGGTGAGGCTGGAGACCAGGTTCAGGCAGGGAGGACCTATCTTGTCCTGCTAGTATAAATCGTTTGGCGTTTGTACAGGACACCGTCCCCTTTTCCTGAGCCTGAGAGGTGAGCCATATCATCAGGAAATGATGGTGAATAAGCCATCGCTACACCCCTGCACGTGGGGGAGGGCTGAGGAGGGTGGGCTGCCTAGGTCTGGGAGAAATGGGCACATGGGGGAGACTTCCTAGAGGAAGAGCCATCTCGCTGGGGTTAAGAATGGGCAGAAGAGGAAGGAAGGCACGTGAACAAAGGTGCAGATATTAGAAAGCACAGGTATGCTTGGGGGACATGGAGAAGATGAAGGGGGTGAGAGCTTGGGAAGAAAAGTAATCAGAAACGCATATGTTATTCTCGGCCCTGCCCACCCAATGTCCCTTTGCAGTCCGGCCTGGGTTCAAATCCTGACTTGTTTCTGATTAGTAGCTGTGTGACCTTGGGCAAGTCACTAAACCTCTCTGAGCCTTCATTTTCTTTTCACCTTTAAAATGGGTGGGGGGAAGCCGGGATGGCTCAGTGGGTTAAGCGCTCGCTTTGCAGCCCCGGGGACTGAGGATCGAATCCCGGCCCTGGCCCATGTGGACCCATATGCTGAACTGGTGAGTGCCCCCAGTTCAGTTCTCTCTGTCTCTGTATCGCTCTCTCTCTCTCTCTCTCTGTCAAAAACAATTAAAAAAAAATCCTCTAAAAAAAACAACATATATATATATATATATAAATGGGTGTAAGCAAATGATGATAACCTCCCAGAGTTCCGATGAGGGATTCACTCACTGGAACCATCACTGAGATCTTTCATGTCAACCAACCATGTCCACCAGGGGTTGCAAACTTTTTGTCTAAAGGGCCAAATAATAAATATTTGAGACATGTAGGCTATTTGGTTTCTGTTGCATCTACTCAACTCTGCCATTGTAGGGCCAGAGTGCCCATGGACAAAACATCAATCAGTGAGCACAATGTGTGCCAATTAAACCACTCTGGACACTGAAATTTAAATTACATATATTTGTCACATATCACAAAATATTCTGTTTCTTTTGGTCGCCCCCTCCTCCAGCCAGCTACTTTAAAGTGTAGTAACAGGTTTTTGTTCGTGAACTACAGAAAAACAGGCAGCGGGCCAGATTTGTCCCATAGGCCGCAGTTTGCCAGCCCCTGATCCAGATGGTCATTTCTTTAATACTTTCTTTAGAGTCACCTTCTACTTACTTACATAAGTGTATTCAGAAGGGAAACTGTATCGCACATCAACACCACTCACCATGTATAAGTGACCATAAAAATAGCCCAGCAACACGAACTGGCATCATTAAAAATCTCACCAGCTTCAGCGCAAGGGTCTGAGCTTGAGGCCTGCTCTCTCTGTTAAAAGAGGGAGGGATAAAGGGGTGTCGGGGACAAAGGAGGACAAGACCAAGGCTTCCTCCTGGTCAGATTCAGGGGGAAAGATAGAAAGGAATGACCACACAGGTGTCTCATTCCAGAAGTCGACGCCATTGAATGCTGCGTCTCTCGGGGCCTCACGGGTCTTGGGGTAGCCGAACACATAAGGTGCCCGCTGAGTTACGGAGCGGACGGGCTCCCAGCATGGTGTCCTCAATTCTAATCCAGGCCATTGACTGTCTGGGGAGGAAAAAAACGCTCTCTCTGACCAGCCTGTGGGGCGTGACTCAACCTTGGCTGAGTGTTTTGCAATCACCTAACGACAAGTTGATGGCCGGTGCAGGAAATGAGGATTGTCAATTAAATACTAGGCATAAGAACAGGGCTGAATTCGGATTGGCGAGACGCTTGTGCCCAAAGGCCTTGAAGCATATTTAAAAAGCAGCACTAAAAACAGTCATTGAAATTGCAGCAAGGGTGAGTCAAGGACATAAAAGTGACCAAGGCCTGGTAGAAAAGCCAGCAGAGACAGCCTGGGGGTCCCACCCATGGGTCCAGGCAGCGGCTTGCATGCGGCTTCAGGAGGCCTGTGAACATGAGACAGCAGACAGGCTATTGAGGAGTTAAGGCCCCAAGTGAAATGGTGCCTTCTGAGGTGGGGCCTCTTGTTGGATGGTTTTGGGCCTCCGTGGCCTCATCTGAGAAATGGGTACAGTAATATTTTGTATCAGACCAGATGAGCCCTTTAGGTTCTGTCCTGGTCTCACCCGCGCCCCCCCCCCCTTACCTGAAGTGAGTCACAAATCCCCAGGGCCTGACCCTGTCAGTGGCCAAGTGTTCTCTACCTGGGAGAAAACACCCAACTGCAGGGTTGTAAACTTGCTGCTGGGAGCCCAAATCTGACTTTAGATGCATTTTATCTAACTGGAAGAGTTAAATTTTAAAGGACTAGCATGCAGGCAGACACCACATCATTATACAGCTCAGTGAACTGTCACCTTAGTGAACAGCAGGGATGACTATCAACCAGGCCAAGAGAAACTGCAGCTAGAAAGTGAGTTTGGTCACTATGGCCAATGACTCATCAAACATGCCTGGACAATGAAAGCTCCATTAAACCCCCTGCTCAGCATGGTCCAGAGCGCTTCCAAGTTGGTGAACACACTGAGGCAGGTGCTATAATGCAGAAGAAGCACAAATGGAAGGGACAGAGGGTGGGATTAGAGAGAGAATATAGCCTTGGGTTTGCACCGCCCAAGTGCAATCCTGGCTGGACTACAAATCAGGTGTGTGATGTTTGCAAGTCATGTGGGCTTCCTGGACCTCAGTTTCTTCATCTGTAAGATGGGCTTGTGAAAATGTGCTCATGACATTGCTGTGAGGATTAAACAATTGTACAAATAAAGCTGAGTACAGTGCCTAGCCCGTAAGAACCTTTGGCCAAGTTAACTATACTTAGTTGCTATTTTCTGCCTGATCTTGCACTGCTAGGATTGGGCTGGGTGAGATGCTAAATGTTAGAGTTATGACACTGTCTGAGGTGACCTTTCCTTCCAATTTATGCTCTCTTGGGGAAGGGTCTTCCCCTTCCCTCCAAGACCTCTCTGACCCCCCGCGGTTCCACCCTCATCCCAACCTGTGACACCATCACCCTCTGGCCAGGAGGTTGGCAGGTGGAAACTTGTGGTGTTTCTACCCCTCCTAGAGATGGTTTTGTTTCAATGGGCCCATTGAAAACCCCAACAGCAATGACCAGGCTCTGAGAACTTCAGAGATCTTTGCATTTCTATGACCATTTTTATTTGGTGCCTATGTGTGCTGGCATTGCTCTGAATTCCTTACACGCATTCCCTTATTTAATTGTCCCCCCAAAAGTATGAATTTGGGACTTTTTTTTATCATGCCCATTTTACAGATGGATAAAATGAGGCACAGAGAAGTTGAGTGATTTGTCCAGCATCACACAGTAAGTGGCAGAGAAGAGACCCAAATCCAGGCAGCCTGACTCCAGAGCCCACTAGGGCTTCTGTTTAACAGAATGCTCACGGGGCACCAGGCCTGTTTCCAAGGTGCTTTGCACACAGATTATCTCTACTGCCTCTTTTTTTTTTTTTTTAATTTATTTTATTGATTTTTGACAGAGAGAAACAGAGACAGAGAGAAGGGGGAGGGCCCAGAGCAGTCTCCATAGTTGACATTAGTTTTCCATATAGTTTCACTCCACAGGTGGGCACAGGGCTGCGCAGGGCAGGAACTGGGCCGGGAGCCTCCCGCATAGGTCCCGGTAAGAACTGAACTGGGGGCACACCCCAGTTCATTCAGCATGTGAGTCTGCATCGGCCGGGGCTGGGATTCGATCCTCGGTCCCTGGGGCTTCAAAGCAAGCGCTTAACCCGCTGAGCCATCCCAGCTTCCCCACTACGGCCTCTTTTAATCCTCGCATCAGCCCTTTGAGGTTGGTATTATTACCCTCAACTAACAGTGAGAAAACTCAGGCCTGGGCAGAGAATTGCCTTCGTTTGCCTCGCCTGCTCTTGAAATATTATTTACAAAGCCAGTTTGAGTTCAAAAGCAGCTTTGTCCTGAACACTCTTCTGGGGATGGTGGGTAGGCTGACCAGAGGTACTGTTTGAAACAGGACAGTACCATTGTTTTCTGTCCCGTTTAAAATGGGACATCTGGTCAACCTAATGGTGGGAGTATCAGGAGAGAGGGAGGCAGCATTGGCTTCGAACACAGAAGTTGGAATCCTGTCTCTACTGGTCTTGGCTTTGTGGCCCTGGGAAAATTTCAGAGCTTTGCTGAGCCTGGATTGCCTCATGAGTACAATGATGGAAGTTCCAAGGGCTGCCGTGAGCCCAAGATGGGATCAGGTGCTCAGAGCAGAGGCACATAATAGGTGCTCAATAAATATTTGTTCCGTGGCCCCACCACAGCCACAACTTGTTCTGTATTCTCATAACCCTCTGCTGGGTACCTCTTGGTCTGCTTACCGGGTGCAAACTAGCATTCTAGTTATTTAGGTCCCTGGGATGGGAACCTTCTTGAAGTCAAAGGCCACACCCTACACAGAGAATTCATCTTTAGATCTCCCACTTGGCCCAGTGTCCTTCATGCAACCGTATGAGATACATGTCTTTTTTTTTCTTCCTTTCAGAGTGAAAATAGCTTTTTCCATTTTTCTCCTAAGTGTAATAAGTGCTTATTATAAAACAGGGGAAAAACAATTTTGCCCACCTTGTCGTCTTGATGTCAGATACTCCTGGTAAGTGCTCACCATTATGCCTGGTGCAGAGCTTGTAACAACGGTTATTATTATTCAGAAACCACATGCACGTATTTTGATAAAGTGAAAAACACCTGCTGACCTTTTGGATGTCCTTACAGATGGTTTTCTGTGTTTCTACACATGGACGACCCCACAGATATGAGATGAAGACTTTTTATTTATTTATTTATTTATTTATTTATTTATTGACACAGAGAGAGAGAGATACAGAGACAGAGAGAACTGAATTGGGGGAGCTCCCAGTTCAGCATATGGTTCCACACAGGCCGGGGCCGGGATTCGATCCTCGGTCCCCAGGGCTGCAAAGTGAGTGCTTAACCCACTGAGCCATCCCGGCTTCCCCGAGATGAAGACTTTTCAATGGGTTTTATAGCAGCCTTTTCACTGCCAGGGGGATCGGTCTACCTCCTCCTATGGCAAGAAGTGTGGCTGTGGGTTATCTTCTGCATTGCTGAGCGTGACTTCTTAGGGCTGTGCCATCATGACGGATTTAGTCAGTCCCCTGTGGCTGGACACCTTGGTGGCTCCTCTCATCTCTCCTGAGTTGGGCCAGAACTTGCAGGGCAAGTGTGTAGACCCAGGAAGCTTCTCACTGGCTGAGGCTCCTGCAGTTACAAAACAGCTGTTGCGGAAGTCGCCATGGCTGACACAGTGACTTCTGCGAGGAGGAATTTTGAAGTTGCTTTAAGGACAATGAGGACCAGAGACGGTTCTGTCATCACGGCCTGGGATGAGCTCAGACACATTCCTGCCTTTCAGGGTGCTGGAAGGGGCAGGGCCCTGGGAAGAGAGCCTTTGACTCACCCTTTTCTTTGCAGTCACCTCCCAGGAGGTGTTCCTGTTGCTGGGACATCTGTTTCAGCAGAAATAGGACCACAGGACGACAGAGGACCTGCCTTGCCCTTTTCTGAGGGCTTTCTCTGACACGTGAGAAAGCTGTTTGCACCCCGGAAACCAGAGATGAGGTAAGTGGGGAGTCATCCAGTTCCAAAAGCAAGGCAGTAGGGAAGGCAGAAGGGAACCACAGGGTAAGGACCCCCTGCCCTGCCCTGCCCTGCCTGCGGTTTCTGGAACTCCCAGGGCCTCCCTGAGGACAATCCACTCATTCCGGCCCCCCATGCAGAGACAGGGCCCGCCCTGGCCCTGAGGTTGGTGTGGGCATCGCAGTCCCTGCACAGGACCTGGCTTAAGGTTTCCGCCTTCTGCTCTGCAGCCCTGGAACAGGGGGCAGCGTTTCCCCTTGGCCACCTAGCTTCCTCTCTCCAAGCCTCCATCTCTCATCTGTAAAAGGGGAATGATGATGTTGGGGTAGAACGAGATGAGGCACGGGAACACTTAATAGGACGCCCGGCGCGTAAAGCTTTGCTGATAGAGTTGACGGAGCAGAGTAACGTGAGGAATGAGTGAGCTGTGCTGTGTGGAGCAGAGAGAAGGCTCTCGGGACTTGGTTCCTGAGGTCAGGGGCCCGGCTCTCTAGGCCGAGATGGACATGTCACTTCATGCAGCTGGGTGCTTTATAAAGCTTTCTGATGAGGAGAAGAATGAGGCAGGAGAGTGACCTCAGAGTGCCACTCCCTTCTGCCAGGCACCCTTCCAACAACTTCATAGCATTTCATTCACCTCTTACCACAATCCTATGGGGAAGACGTCATTCTTATTTTATAGGTGGGGAAACTGAGGCTCAGAGAGGTAGCACATGCCCAGTAAGGAGCCCGCTCATTAGGCATTGGGCTTGAAACTAATTTGGGCACATCAGAGAGGGGACCCCTCATCCTCAGGGCTGGACTTACAGATGCACTGGATGAGTGTGAGCGGCCTGGGACTGGGGTGTCAGGGTCAAATAGAGGGGTGCCCTTCCCTCCCTCAAGGACCCCCTTTCCCATGAGCTGAGGGAGAGAGTGAACTTGTGGAAATGCTGCAGAGAAACGAATCGATGGCAAAGAAGGATAGGAGGTCCCAACCCTGGGCTGGGGCTTACAGAGTGGCTTCTAGGGGAAAGTACTACTCCCCTCCCCATTCACCGGAAAGTTCCAAATAAAAAGGACTGGCTGTGCTAAGTATCAGTAAGGCGGTGAGGAAATCAGAACTCTCCTACGCTGCCGAAGGGCTGTAATTTGTATGGCCAACTAGAACTGTTTGATGGTATGTACTCACTCTAAACGTAAACATCCCCTGGCACATGGAGATTCCATCCCTTGATTTACACCGGAGAGGAAGCAAGCATGCATGTTCACCAAAAGACATAGAGGAGAAGGTTCACAGTAGCCTAAAGGTCCAAACTAGAAGCCACCTAAATATCCATCTGCAGTAGAAAGAAGAAACACATTGCGATATGTTTATCCCATATATAATACTCTACGGCAAAGCCAAAGGACCAAATGCCGTTACACACAGCTACCTGGGTGGACCTCATATAGATAAGACTGAGCAAAAGAAGCAAAAATACACACTGTGCGAGTATGTCAGGGTGCGCAAATGTAGAAATTCATTGAGGGCAACATGTAATATTTGCACACTGAAGTTATACCTCAATACAAAGTCCAAACAAGACAACAAACATAGGAGAAGTGAACCAAAGCTAAGATCTGAAGGATAAGTAAGAGTTAGCCCACGAGAAGGGGGAACAGGGTTCCTGGAGGTGGAACCAGCATGTGCAAAGGCCCAGTGGTAGGATTGCCTGGCGTCGCTTCTCATCTTGGCTCTGGGTTCTCTTGCTGAGGCGCCTGCCCCTCATTTCTCTATGCCTCCTTCCATTCACTGAAGATTTCCACTGTGCAATAGGCTGGCAGAAATCACTTCAACAGCTTACTCCTTGGGTCTACGTTTGAATATTTCACCTTCAAGTTGTTGAGGAAGGAGCTGTGGTCAGAGAGAGAGGGAGGGACTTGGAGTTCAGAGTTGGGTTCAGAGCTCAACTGTGCCGTGAATGATGTGTTCTTAGATAGGCCCCTTTATTGGCTGAGCCTCAGTTTCCACATCTGTAAGAAGGTCTTGGATATGTTAAGGTTTAGGGGTAGAGTCAGGGTAAAGGAGATGTTCCACAGATGCCTGTCATGTAGGAATCAGGGGATAAGGCCTGAAAACAAGGTCTCCCCCCAAAAAATCTTGTGGGTGCCCCTGGAGTAATCCAGCTCGGCCCCGGGTAGGCGTTTGCAGCCCCTGCCCTTGATTACCTGGCCTGAGCTCACACCTAGAACGGTGCCTGGCACATCCTGGAGGTTCGAGGAATATTGGCTCATGGTAGCTGGCACTTAATACATGCCAGGTAACTGCTCTGAGCTCTTTACTCATGTGGACGTGTTCAATGCTCACAGTAACTACTACCACTCCCTTTTAGAGAAGGGGAAACTGAGGCAGAGGGCATTTGAATCACTTGCCCACAGACACACATTGAATTGATGGGGCAGGCTCCTGACCACACCACCGCTGAGCCAGATTATACACTGCTCCCCAGCGGGCCTGCATGAGGCAGGCTGTGGAAATCTAGAGAAGGTGCTGGAAGCACCCAGGGCTCCCCCACTGCTATGGGCCCAGATCAGCCCATCGGGCAGCCAGTGGGACACCCTGGCACCCTGACTCGGGTGAAACCCACATCCTTTCCAAGGGAGACAAACCTTTCCAGAATCATCGTTGAGCCGACAGGCAGCTTAAGCCTGTTGGGAGCCTGAGGGTGCCCAGGAGGGCTGGGCCCAGCAACGTGCCGCCGAGACAAGCCACAGTTGCCCTTTTGCCAGCTTTTTTTGGGTTGCTGTTGTTGCCATTATTTTGGGGGAGGAGACGGGGCACCTCAAACATTTGCTGTTTTGCTTAAAGGAGTGATTTTCACCTGTAGCATCATGTGGGATTTGTGGCCCCTCCCTTCCTCTCTGTGCCATCATGTTTTACTGCTTTCTTCTATTTTGCCATGAAGAAATCTGATGGGAATGTTCTAGAAACTGCAGCCTGTGGGCGGGGGTGGGGGGTTCTCCATGGCTGGGGGACTAAACTTAATGTCAACAAGGGCCACCGGATGTGGGATCATTGGAGATGCTTATCTTTTCCCTGCCTCTTTATACATTTCTAGGCTTTGCACACTTGCATAAGCAAAAAGAATGGAAGTAAGGATAGCGACTATTTATTGAGCATTTACTGCATGCTGAATTTACCATGTATTCGCTCATTTAACCCTTCTAACGACCCTATGAGATAGATATTATTAATAATTCTGTTTTCAGAAGAGGAACTGACATGCAAAAAAATAAATAAGGTAATGACAAATCCAAACCATCAAAATTTTAAAAGGGAATGTCAATGAAAAGGAATGACCTACTGATGCTAAAACATGGCAGAACCTTCAGCCCTTTATACTCACTGAAGGAATCCCAACCTAGGAGGTCACGCATTGTATGGTTCCATCCATATGGAATGTCCAGAAAAGGCAAATCTATGGAGACAAAAAATAGATGAGTGGTCGCCTGGGGCAGAGGGTAGAAACAGGAAGTAACAGTGAGTGGGCACAAGATACCTTATTGGTTGAGATGAAATAGTCTAATCTGATGTATAGGGATAGACTCGATAAAACTTACTAAAAGCCATTGAAGCAGGTGACTTGTATAATATGTAAAATATGCCCCAATAAGTCATAAAGCAAAGAAATATATAATTAAAATGTGACACTCTAGCATTTATTGAGCAGCTACTTTGCACTTTACAGTTTTTTTCTGAGCGCTAACAGCTCATTTGTTTACTCGAGCTCAGTCCTTATTGAGCAGCTATTATGTGCCAGACACCATGCCAGGATGCAGGGGTGTAGTGGTGCACTGGCTCTGGTTCTAATTCAAGCTCCCTGCCCTGATGGAGATCGTGGTGTAGCAAGTGTTGGTGACTGGGTGGGGGTGGGGGGAAGGTGTGGACGAAAAAGCCAGCGATGACAAGAGTGTGGCTGGTACTGTCATGGGTGAGGCATGTGCTGACATAGCCCAGAGGAAGCACCCACATTCAGGCCTGGTGGGTGCTGGGAGGGCAGAGAAGGTTTTGTGCACGTGGCTGGGACCTGAAGGATGAGGGGTAGTTGCATGATGAAGCGGCGGGAGAATGGGGTGGGGAGGATGAAAGTTGTTTGACCATTCATTCATTTATCCACTCATTCATTTGTTCATTCATTCAGCAACTGTTTATTGAGAGACTGCCATGTGCCCAGCACTTGGATGCGGCTGCCAGGGTGGCTGTGACGGAGGCAGAGGGTATAAAAAGAGTCTTAAGGGTAAAGTTATATTCATTGAACTGATGAGGAAACGGAGGCTCAGAGATGAAGTGACTTGCCAGGTCCCTAAGCCAACTTGGGCTCCAAAGCCCGTCTCTGGACATACTCTCCCTTCCTGCCTACAAGAAGAGGCCCGGTGGGTCAGACACACTGCTGTGATTTTCAGGGACACGGGGAGGTGCCCCGCTAGGAAAACCTACCCTTGTTCAATGGGTGGAGGCTGGCATCCCTCCTGGGGATATTCCTGTTGGTTTTCCCCTTGTTTCCCGCTCCCCCTGTGAGGACCCACCTATAGTCTCTTTGGATGATGGATGCAGGAGGTCAGGGTGTCCAGGGTGCAGGTAAAGCGACCACTGACTTCTCTGTACTGCTTGGGCATTGGACAGGGAGTGGGACCACAATTCTAGACCAGGTTTTGCCACCAAGTACTTGAGTAACCTGGTACTAGTCCCTACCCTTCTCTGGGCCGCAATTCTCTCGTCTCTAAAATGTGAGCATTGGTGTGCTGCACACTGAGCTCCATCTGGCTCATATGGACGACCAGGACTTCGGGCTCAGCAGTCTCCAGAGCTATGTGCAAGTAGGGTGACCCACTGGTCCTGGTGCACCCGGGACTTCCTGCGTTTTAGCATGGAAGGCCCTACATCATGGGAAAGCCCTCCATCCTGGACAAATAGAGACAATTGATCACCCTAGCTGGAAGGACATTAGCTTAGCCTCCCCTTTCATCTTACACAGAGCAAGACACACAGCATCTTGCTTTTGCACCTATGTAGCCACAGAACTATTTTTTCTAGCCATTTTTGTTTGTATATATCATGTTTCTACAACTGGGTTGGGAGTCCCTTGAAGTCACCATAGGACTTCCTCCATTTCCTTCAGTTCTCCTGGTCTCTCTGCTCAGCCATCTCCTCCCAGTCAGGTGCCCCTCCCTGGCACCCCCTCCCATATCTCAGGATGGTCTTTTGGGTTGTCTGTCTCCATTAGCTCCCCCAGAGCTAATGTCTTGTTCATGGTTGTTTCCCCAGCATTCGGGCAGGGGCTGTCCCAGAGCAGGGGCTCAGTCAATACCATGCAGTGTCTGACTCTCCAGTGCCCAGGACAGGGCCGGGCAACCCCCTCCAGGGCTCCAGACTTCAATTTCAGGGCACTTCTGTTGGCAGAACAGATTCTTCCCAGAAAGGACTGCAGGGGACCACTCCCTGGTGTAGCTTCTTAGCCCTTTCTGTCCCGCAGGCCCCTTGGGCATCAGGTGAAGTCTGTGGACCTCTTCTCAGAATTTTTTTTGTTGTTAAATGTATTGGGGTGACATTGCTTAGTAAAAATTACATAGGTTCCAGGCGTACCATTCTATAGTACGTCGTCTACATATTGCCTTATGTGTTTAGCAGAATAATTTTTAAAATTGCATTTGGATTACAATAAAAAGTTTTGCTAAAATAAAATGATCAAAATGTTTAAAAAACGTTTGTGATATAGCAACACGTGCTTCTTTATTAATACATGAAGTAAGATGTAGTGGTGCATCTGATCTAATCTTAGTTTTAGAGTTTGTGGTAGCTTAAACAATAGTTTGAGATATCTATAGCAACTGCAGTGAGATGTAAAAATATCTGTGATTTCTGTTAGTGACAGAACCACAAAGACTTCTACTTGTTGCCTGTGTTCATGATCCAAGGAAATGCCAAGCAACGCTGAGAAACTGGTGAAAACGAACATGGAATTGTTGTCCTTCCCAATGTTATGGATCACTCAGAATTCTATCCTCAACCTTCTTGGAGGGGTCCATGAATTCCTGCTTTGAGGCAAAGGGGTCTTGACTCGTTAGATTGGGTACACAAGAAGATGACCAAGAGATGAGAACAAAGAGCAAAGAGCAGTGAGCACACTGGGTTGGGCTAAGAGGAAGGTTTCGGGACAGGTGGGTTTGAGCGTTGGGTGTTGTAAAGGTGAGCCAGTTTTGACAGGGAGCAAGAAGCTGGGGGTGAGGGAAGAAAACATGCCAAGCGTAGACACGCTTATGACCGAATCTATAGCCTCGACCTCACCCCAGAGCAAGCCCATGTCTCCTTTGTGCCTCTTCTGTGACTGAGAACACCAGGTCATTGTCCCTGTATCACAGGGTACCTGCCCTCAAGCTCACACACAAGAAGACAAAACAAACACAAAGTTAACAAGACAAATATTGAAATGCGATTCAAAACAGGTGGCCAGAAGAATCTGGAACATGCCACATATCTGGTTAAGTGCACACAGCGCACGCTGCAGGGGTTCAGAGGTGGGGGCCACCTCCCTCTGAGGTTCGTAGTGGGGATAAAACGGACAAGAAGCCAGCAGGGTCTCAAGGATGGTTAGAGCATGTGCTTTGGGGTGGCGTACTGTTCCTCTGGCCTCTGTGACCTCTGTCAAATGGGGATAATTAAGTATGGCAGCTGGTATACACTAAGCACTCAATAATGGGAGCTATTCTTACCATCTGAAAAATAATGATAGACGTTTGCAAATTGGTGACACCAGGAGATTGGAGAACGTGGTCTTTAGGGTGATAGATCTGAAAACACACTTGAATGACTGAGTGAGTGAATGAATGAATGTATCCTCGGGTTGGCTCCACCCTCCAGACCTGCTCCTTGCCCGCGCAGCCCCCTAAGTGGCTCAGTGAATTGGACCCCCGGCTCTGGGGTCAGCTGTATTGGAACACTTGCGTGTGCCCTGGTGGAGTTGGTCATTCGGGGCGGGAGAGCGACAGAAGCCCCGGCTGAGCAGGCCGCTGTCGTTCCTGGTCTTCGCTGGGTGTCTCCCCGCACCCCCTCCATCCGTACGCAGCCTCCATAGGCCCGGGGACCAGCGGGCTCCTCAGTACCCAGGCTGATCTTGGGGACAAGAGGTCAAGGAGCCTTCCTGGGTCCCCTGCGAGAGAAACGTGACAGCGTAAGCGCAGCCTTATCCTGGGAAGGTCGATCGAGGCCGCCCGGGCTGAAGGGGTGGGGGTGGGGGAACACACCTGCGCATACTGCGGTCCCCCAGCCCTTCCCGGCCGAAGTCGCTCGTCCAGCGTGGGGATTTGGTCTGGGGATTTGGAATGGAGAGAAGCAGAGCCTCCTTGGCAGAGGACTTGCGGGGAAGGACCCCCTAATGGGGGGAATGAGCGCTGCCGAGGCTGCCGGTCTCTTTAAGAGGCCGAGCTGGCTCTGCGGCGGCTTCGGCTCGCCGCGTGCTCGGTGCAGCTCTGCGGTCCACGTCCCCGGGCAAAGAATCCGAGCGAGGCGGCGCGGCAGCGGAAGGGGGCGTGGCCCGGCGGGATCTGGGCGGGGCCAGAGCTGTAGGCAGCCGATCATCCGAGCTGAGAGCGCCGCGGAGCCCAGGAGGAGGCGGAGCCACGAGGCCGTGGGCGTGGCCCGCAGCTGCGCGCCTTCAGGGCTGGGCCTCGGGCTCGGGAAGCACCGCAGAGAATGGCGGGGTGGGCGGGGCGACGGAGGGGGCGGGGACTGTGTCTGCAGTGGGCGGGGCCCGCCGCAGAGGGGCAGGGCCGGCCGAGAGTCCTCCGCGGGCGGCTGCCGCGGCGCCTGCACAGCATCTCTGACAGCCCCGGTGCCGGCGCCCGCGACTCTCGCGCCCTCGCGCCGTTGCCGCGGCCTCCACCGCAGCCCGAGCTCCGTGTCTTGCCTCGGAGCCCACCTCCGGGGGCGGCCCGGCTCGCAGTCGCTGCGGAGGCCGCATCTGGCGCGCATCTGGAACCGCCTGTCCGGCCGCGCTGGAGCCCGCGCCCAACCTGGCCCGGCCGCGCCGGGAGCCCTGTCCGGAGCTGGAGCCTCCCCTGGATCCGCGGGCCCGGGGCCCTGAGCTGCGCAGCCGGCGCATGGTGAACTCGCTGCTGTTCGGGGAGATGGCCTTGGCCTTCGGCTGCCCGCCGGGCAACGGCGGCGGCGGCGGCGGCGGGGCCGGGCCGGGGCCATCGCCGGTGACGGCGGCGCTGCGGGACGACCTGGGCTCCAACATCCACCTCCTGAAGGGGCTCAACGTGCGCTTCCGCTGCTTCCTGGCCAAGGTGCACGAGCTGGAGCGACGCAACCGGCTGCTGGAGAAGCAGCTGGAGCAGCAGCAGAGCGAGCGCGAGCGGCGGCTGCGCTACAAGACCTTCTCCCGCGAGCAGGCCGTGCAGACCGGGCCCGAGCTGCTGCGGCCACCCGCGCGCGGCGGCGGCCACAGCCCGGGCAGCGGCGCGGCGGCCGGCGCCAACGCCGGGCCCCTGGGCGGCCGGCCGGCCGGCGGCGGCTCGCACCCGCAGTACTACGGCCGCCTGCCCGGGACCATCTGGAGCTACACGCAGGTGCGGCGCACGGGCGGCGGCGGCGTGGAGACCGTGCAGGGCCCCGGCGTGTCCTGGGTGCACCCCGACGGCGTGGGCGTGCAGATCGACACCATCACGCCCGAGATCCGCGCGCTCTACAACGTGCTGGCCAAGGTGAAGCGCGAGCGGGACGAGTACAAGCGGAGGTGAGTGGAGGCTCGGCCCTCCTCCCGCAGCCCCCGGCGGGGGCGGCCAGGTCCCCGCGGCTGCGGAATGTGCGTGTTCGCAGGGAAGGGTGGCAGCCAGCTGGTCCTGGCAGGTGGGCTGGAAGCTGTGTTTGCAGCGCTGCGCGCCTTCTGCACGCTTGCAGAACTCAGTTATCGAATCCCAAGAATAGGGCGGGCGCTGACTACCGTAGGGGACCCCTTTGAGCAGTCAATCCGTGGACCAGGCACATTGTTTTCTTGTTGACAAAATAGCCATCGGTGTTTCATGGGATCTCATTTAATCCTCAGGGCAGCGCAGAGTGTAGGACATTCTTATCCCCGTTTTGTCGATAAGGAAATTGAGCACAGAGATGCAAGTGGCTTGGCTAGTAAGTGGTGAAGTCAGGATTTCAATTAGGGGTTTTAACTACTCCTGATTAGTCTGTCTCGCAACCTATGTGTTTTCCCCAGGAGGTAGGAGGTGAGCTCCTCTCCCTCCATGGGTAAAAAGAAAAAAAAAATTCTTAATCAACCCACTGACCTTTTGTTCCTTCAATTAAATGAGATCGTGGGTTTGAAAATGGGTGGATCTGTTAGGGTCTGCCTTCTTGCTCCAGCTCTGAAAGGTCCAGCTGGCTGGGCTGGATAGCCAGACCTACATCAGATTGGCCACAAGCTTTTAAAAATAACCCCCTCCACTCCTTCCCTCCCCACCCCCACCCCCACTCCAGCCCCTTTGTCATGGTTTATTGGGCCCCAACAAACTCAGTCCTAAAGGTCCACAGGAGGAGGTAACCTTGGACTGGAAGACTGGACATTGAATGGACCCAGACCACCATTGCTGGTCAGAGTGCCAGCCAGACTTCCTATTGGACTGGCCAGCACGTTTCTGGCCCAGTCCAGATTCCCCAGGTGGGAAACATTGTTTGCTGCCTACGGCCTCGCTGATGGTACTGTCTGCTGGGCTTTCTGCTAAGAGGAAAAGGGGTCTATCTGTAGCATCTCAGAGCTGGGTGGGAGTGCGACCTCCTGCTGTCCCAGCATGGGCAACTATGCATCGGGGGCCTTGGCTCTGAATTCCAGGGCTCAGAGGATGTGCTGAGGATCTTTTCTTCTAGTTCTTGAACTCCAGTGCTCACGTGAGCACCGAGGGACCTGGGCATGGGTCTCCCTCCTTTTCCTCAACTGGGCAGGATTCAAATGCCAGCTCCATCTCCTCCCAATGAGACTGTTGAGCCACTTGGAAACCTGTTTGTTCACTGGAAAAATGGAATAGTGAAACCCAGAGTTGCATGAGGAGAGAATAGGATGGTGATGCTTTTTTGGAAGGCATAAAGTAATCAAGGTGATATTATTAAAGATGGTGGGCTCTTTGTTAAGCTAGCAGGGAGCAGATGTGTGGAGTCTCGGATCTCCTGAAGGCAGGGCCTGGCTCTCTGGGGGTAGGTCTTACAGCCCGCCGTACACCAGCTACTCTTGTGGGCTGGTTGTGTCTCTTGAGGACTTGAGAATGGCCTGGTGCCTCGCCGTGGGGAGGCCACCTCTCTGCCCCTCGTGGGCAGCTTCCTTGGGGTGGGGTAGGGAAATAGGCACTCGGTCTCGATGGTGAAACTCAGAGGGATGGGCCCTTCTGTCTGCCACTGTTGATGGTGTCGTCATGCCCCAGGCGTGTGTTGTGTTTGCTTTACTGTGTGCATGCATTTTGGACCTCGCTACTAGGGAGATGGAATAACCGTGCCCAGTCTTAAAGGAAGGTAGGCTGGCGTTGAGCAACAACTCTGTTTAAATTGCACCCAGGGTGTGGGGCGTGATGTCAGCTCCTAGCGCTGGCCTGGAAAGACATGGCGCTGCTGAGACAGGTGGAGCGTGGGTGTCTCTCTTCCCGCCCTGAGGTGTGTGCGCACCTTCTCTTTGTCCATTTTTTTGTTTTTTTTTGTCTGTCATTTGAGGAGATGCATCTTTCTGAAACTGATTCCAGGCTCAAGGTAGATTTTTCCTAAGCTAGTATACTTCCTTTTCGGGCCTCTGTTTCCCTGTCTGTGAGAGGAGAGGTGGGTGCGCTAGCACTGTGTTCTTTGAAGCCCCAGGCTTCCTTAGAGCTGCCCTAGGGGTTCCTTGAATATGAAATATAAATTAATATTTAAAAATAGATTGAAATGTTAATATGGTCGTAATAAATATGCTCACCTACTTTGAAGTTCTTAATGTGAACTCACTGAAGTCCACTTACACGTTAACTTGTTTGTAGTTGGGCTCAAGTTAAAGCCTTCCTCCTCTCTTCTCTAGTTGTCTGACAAGTATTCTGGGATTACAAAGCAAACTCCTAAAAATGATTCCCATTTGTAGCTACTTATCTGTGTGAGTCAGGATTTCCTTGATAATCTGCAGCCCAAACTGGAGAGAGAATTAAATGGAATGTGGAACTGTCATCTGTGATCCCAAGTCTAAACATTAAGGGGTCAAAACTATCTCATCAGCCTCAGCAGTTGAATTTAGAATAGGTATTATAACTTATATATTTGAACCTGAATGTCAATTTACACAAGTAACATTCTCGTTTTACTTGTTTCTATATTTGGGTTTCTGATAAGAATTTTCTTCTAGGAGGAGGGTGGGCAAGATGATCACCTTTTTAAAAAGTTTAAAAACCATTGGGCTAGATGATCTCAAAGGGTCATCCTAGCCTTGACAATATTTAAAACTGAGTTGGAGCTCCCAGCCCACTTCTGATCCCCTGTCCATAAGAGAAGTCATGGTCCGAGGCATGAGACCAAAGTGTCTGCCTGGGCTGTTGGCCATCGAAGGCTTCAGGTCCTTCTAAGGTGTCTAGCATGAAGACCCAAGCAGTGAGCCCTGGAAGGAGCCTGTGTCAGGAAAGGCACAGTTCCAGGGTTTCTTCTGGTTCCCCTGGAGGAACTCACAGCTCAGACACCCCCATTTGCTCCCCCAAAGGGCAACCTTGAATGTGTAGCTCAGTGTTCTGTGATTTGGAGCCTTTTTGGGTCCCACCTCCATACCTTGTGTTTCTGTCTATGTACTACCCTGTGATATTTCTTTCTTTCTTTCTTTCTTTCTTTTAAAGATGTATTTTTATTGCTTTTTTTACAGAGATAGAGAGAAAGGGGAGGGCCCAGAGCAGTCTCCATAGTTGTACGTCATCAGTTTTCGATATAGTTTCATTCCATAGGTGGGTGCGGGGCTGCGCAGGGCAGGAACTGGGCCGGGAGCCTTTCCCATGGGCCCTGGCAAGAACTGCACTGGGGGCACACCCAGGCTCAGCATATGGGTCCGCAGAGGCTGGGACCAGGGCCGGGATTCAATCCTTAGGCCCCAGGACTGCAAAGCGAGCGCTCTACCCGCTGAGCCATCCTGGCTTCCCTGTAATATTTCTAATATTCCAGAGGGCTGTCTGGAAACTGTCAAGCCATGTAACTATTCTCGTTATATTGACAGTGGCTGGATCATTTTTCTGGACAACCCTCATAGTTTATACATCATAAATGCTCCCATTTTAAGCATACAATTCAATGACTTTTAGTAAATCCACAGAGTTGTGCAACCATCACCACAGTCCAGTTTTAGAACACTTGCATCACCCCAAAAAGCTCCTTCGTGCCCATTTGCAGATAATTCCCTTTCCCACCCCAGTCCAGGCAACCACCGATCTGCTTTCTATTTCTCTAGATTTGCCTTTTGTGGACACTTCATAAGAATGGAATCATGCAGTATTGTATGTAGTCTTCCGTGTCTGGTTTCTTTCACTTAATGTTTTGGAGGTTCATTCATGTGATAGCATGTATCAGTAGTAAATTCCTCTATGTGGCTGAATAATATTCCACTTGATGGATAGACCTCATTTGGCTTATCCATTCACCTATCTAGTCAATAAAATTTAAAATTAAGAAGTCACCTGTGTACCACCTCACAGTGGTACAGGAATCATGATTTGGAAATACCACCCCAAACCAGGGCCCCCCGCCCTGGCCCTGTTCACTAATGATTTGGTTTTGCCATTTCTGAGCTCTGTGCCGGGGGTGGGAAATGTGGTTGCTGAAACTGTAAGACCGGTGAGGTTGTCAAGCATTGATTTGGAAACCAAAACAAACATCGCTGCCCTGTCACCTCCCAGTGCCACCAAAATGTCCTGTTCTGAGTTTGCAAGCTGGGGGCTTTTCCCTGGGGGATTCCTGCTGAATCCCTCTGAACTTTAAACAAGTGGGGAGTTCTCTGAATTGGCATCTGAGAGACCCGGACCCCAGGTCTGGCTCTGCCACTAGGCACTGTGTGACCTCAGATCAGTTGCTGCCCTCTCTGAGACTTTGGTCCCCACCTTTACATAAGGGGCGTTCCTTTTAGATGATCCCTTCCAGCTCTCTCTACACCGGGGTCAGTGACTTGAAGGGGCCAGGGTCAGGGCTGCTCTTTCTCTCTCCAGGGATGACCTTCTGGGCCTCTCCTGCCCCAGGCCCAGTGTGGTTTGGAACCAGATGGCTTTGTTCCCTCCTTCTGTAGGTTGCCAAGTGACTGTGCCCCTGACTCACATTAATGTGAAGGGTTTCATACATTTTCCCCGGGTACCTGCAGTGATTGGAGCTTCCTTTGAGAGCTAGGGGGGACCACGCGATTATTTAGCCTGCTGGTTTCCAAGTAGGCCCTTGGGAGCCCTGGGGTCCAGAGCAGGGGGCCTTGGGGCAGTCCTGGGGACAGTGGGAGGCTGAGCAGCTGGGACTTGGCCCCTGGCCACCACAGGAGATCCATCTCTATGACTCTTAGGTTGATCTGAGGAAGACTCAGTTGGAAAACAGGGTTCTGCAGTTAAGAAAAAAAGTGATAGAAATCAGTGATTCAGCCAAGATGGGGAAACTGAGACCCAGAGGGGCTGACCCACAAAGCCAAGTGGGCAGACCTTCTGTCTGCCATTGAGAGGGTTCCTCCCCGTCTCAAAGGGATGCCCACATGGTCTCCTTGAGGTCTGGGCTCTGCAGAGTTCTTGCCCCCTTTGTGTGTGTTTGCCTTTAAGCATTTTTTAAAAAGCCATTTTCAGGGATGGGAGGGACTTTTTGTCACAGCTATTTCTGCTCATAAGCCGGAAGGGGCTGGGCTGTTGGCCTGAATGGAGGGCTCCAAAAAGGGATGGTGGGGGAGTCAGCTGGAGTGTCTGTCCCCTGCGTTGCCCCATCACAGCAGGTGGGTGCTGGCCCGTGAACCTCCAAAGCCAGCAGACTGCCCTGCAAGCTGGCCAGAGGGCTTTGTTCGCTGTCCTTTCCGTGGACACTTTTATTATTCCTGAAGCTGCCACTGATATGGGTTCTTTTTTCCCGATTTTTCTGAGAGGCAGCCTGGCATGGTGGAAAAAGCGTTTGAGTCCTGGCTCTGACTCTCTGTGATTCTGGGCAATTACTTGGCCTCTCTGAGCTGCCAGAACCACCACTTTTTGTAAAAGGAGAATAATGGTACTATCCCAGGGACCAGGAAGGAATGAATGAGCTCACATGCTAAGGCGCCTGGTCCTTGGTAGGCCCCACGTGTACTCTAGTCTCCCCCCAGCCAGTGTCTGTTCCTTTTATTTATAGGGATTTCTCAGTAAAGCACTGGACTGCCCAATACATTCATTTCGGGACACGTGGCCACTCTCTGTCCTGTGGAAGGCGCCAAGCTGGTGTTGGGGGCGGAGGGAAACAGGGCTACCTCTTTGTCCAGCATCTAAGGAGGGTGTTCTTCCTACTCTTAGCAGTTGATTTGTGCCTCCGGAAATCTCTGGCCACCCTCCCCACCCTTCCACCCCCTGGTCTCCTGACCTCTTTTAAAAGAAATGCATAACCCCCCTCCATCTAGCTCCTCAGTGTCCCAGCGTCTCCAGGCTGGGCTGGCATTCCCTCTGGGGACAAATTTGGGAGGGATTTTCAGAGTCTCAAGCTAGAGGCAGGGGAGTGAGGTCCCAGAAAAGAAAAGGAAGCAGAAGCTGGGAGACAGCTGACGCTGAAGATTCTTCCTCCCAGGAATGCAGGGCGGGGCTTTGGCCTCGGCCACAGGATGTGAGGACCCCTCCCCCCAGCGCGCACACGCGCGCGCACACACACGGACACACACACACACACACACACACACACACAGGCTCTCTCTCTAGGCCTATGGCCTGCATCCCCACACGTGTTGGTATTTGAAGGACACGGAAGGGCAAACTCAGAATTTGAACATACCCTTTGCTGGGAGCTGATGCGTGGACTTCCAGAAGCATTGATTTAAACCCTGTCACACAGTATCAGTGATACCGGAGGCCATGAGCTTTGCTGTCCGAGTCTTGGCTTTTTGATCACATTGCTGAGATGCAGCCGGGTTGTCGAACCACTTATTCCCCGTGTGAAGGCCTGTGACGTGGAAGGAAGCAGCCCTGTTGTCCCCTGTGTCGGGATTAGGATGTGCTGCTCTTCCCTGACTTTTTTCTATCGGGCATTCCTACCTCCCCCATCACAGTACCCTCCAGACACCCTGAATCATAGGTACCGGGCATGCATCTGCTCCCCTGAGCTCTGTGGGGACCAGCTCCACGTCTGTCTTCTTCACCTTGTGCTCGAAGAGCCCAGCCAGGGCCTGGTCCGAGCCCCCCGTGCAAGTATGGGTGCAGTGAGGGAGGGCTCTGTACCTGGCTGCTGGGTGCTGGGGGATGTGAGGCACAGGCGACATGGACGACCGCCATGGACTCTACATTTGGGGACTTGCAGTTTGTGGAGGGACAGGTTTGGAGTCAGGAGACCGTGCTCTAGTCCCAACACATCAGCTCAACATTTGAAGGAACACCCGTTGCCTGGTGCCAAATCCTGGGCCCTGAGCCTGGGAGTTAAAGGCAGGACACGCTTGAGCTATAGTCACTTTGCTTCTCTGAGCCTCCGTCTCCTCATCTGGGAAAGGGGGACGCTGAGCTCTGTGTCCCAAGGCTGTGGGAGGAATAAATGGGCTCACACAGCTACCGCTCTTCATAAATGGTGAAGTTCCAAAGGAGTTCCACGGTGGGATTGCACAGGGCGGAAGGGTGGGTGGCCTGAGGGGTGCGTGGCGCTGGCTGTGTGAAGTGGGAGCGAGTTCAGGACGGACGCTGGGGGGAGGGGGGCCCTGGCCCTCGCTGGCAGCCTCTGGGAGTTGTGCAGTCTCTGGGTATTGCGGGCTGTGACGTTCTTAGAAGATTCCGTGGGCACCCGGTGAAGATGTCTGATGGTACTGCTTGCCTGCTAGGGCAGTGCCCTGCCACCCCCAGTGGGCACTGGTGCATGGTTTCCTGAGCAGGATGTGGTTTCTTGCTCTAGTTCCTGGTACCAGAGAGGGTAGTTGTCACCCAATGGTAAACCTGGTAAATGCCTCTAGTATTAAGGTGACCAGATTTTAACATTGGTAAAGCGGGACCCCATTGACTGGGGGGGAGGGGGTTCTTGATGAAAAATTTGGTCTATCTCCCGCCGTTCCCTAGCTTGTCGTGCATTCTTTCCAAAACTCGGGACTTTTTTAAAAGGCCGCAGGATGCGGGACAAATTGTTAAAAATTGGGACTGTCCCACCAAAAGCGGGACGTCTGGTCACCCTACTCTAGGTCCCTCGAAGGGCTGTGTCCTGGTTGGGCCCCTGGAGTTCAGGTCAAGGTCCTGGCTTGCCTGTGGAGTGACCTGAGCTTCCTGTTGTCACCTGGGAATGGGGGCGGTGGGAAGGTGGGCTTACCCAGTGCCCTGTGAAGACTGTTCTCTCTGTAACTTGATTGGAGTGGTCTGGATGCTACACGTGCCATTTAACATCTTGCACCTCAGTGTGTTGCTCTGTAAAAGGGAGGTAAGGTTTCTTATGAGTTCTGCTTCCCAGGGTTGATGAGAAAAAATCAACTGAGTAATGGAGTGTGAAAGCATCTTGAAAAGGGTTTAAAACTAAATCATAATGGCTCCTTGATGGAACCCCTACTACATGGTAGGCTCTATGATGGCTTCTTTAAATGAGATTTAATTAGTAGAGCGACCCCCAGAGGTGGGAAATGATTATGCCCATTTTACAGATGACAGGTTCAGAGAGCTGAAGACATTCGGCCCAGATCTTGTAGCAAATCCAGTCTGGATCTCCAGGCCCCAAGTTCAGTGCTCTTCCCAGAGGGAGACGCAGGCTGGCCTTGTCCCGTGCCACCTAAGAGATGGTGAAGGCTGGCCCGGGGTGCAGAGGCCGGCTGAGACACAGGATCTCCCTGGCCCTGTCACAGTATTGCCACAGTGAGTGGCAGAACAGGAGGTGACTGCTGCATTGGGAAGATTTCCTGCTGTCACTTATAGTAATTCTCTCGTGGGGAAGCCAATGAGTCAGTGGCAGCAGCAAGCAGATGAGCCTCTCAGGCCACCATACTGGGCTCTTGGGCCATCCAGCCCTCCAGCTCTTTGGAGATGACTCTGGGCAGGGGGCAGTTCCTGGTCAGCCACAGAGAGTGGCATGCCTAGGCTGGTGGGCCTGGCAGGGGAAGGGATGGGGAGCAGGGAGCATGTATTATTACCTGCCTGGCACCTTCCACGTGATCTGATTTAAACCTTGTGGCAACTCTGCAGGACAGAAACCACAGCTTTGGGGAAAAAGGAAGTTGCCCCAAGTCACACAGCAGAGCCAGGGCTGGATGTGGGTGGCATACTCTTAAGTTTGAGCTCCTTTGATCATGCCCAGCCCCTGAGTGCTCCCGGGGAGTGGCCAGGGTTTCTTGCCAACTGATAAGCAGGAGGGAGCCCTGGGCACTCGGGTGGCCGGAGAGAAGCTGTCCTCTGCCCTAGGCTCAGGTCTCCCTAACTCTGGCTTTCGGTTAGTGCTATGAGCTTTGCCAGGGTACAGGGAACTTGTTACAGTCATTCTGTGCCTCTTGTTGGGAAAGACCAGACGGCTGGGTGTGGATGTCCAAGAAGCCAAGTGACAGTGGCTGGACACCCCCTATACCAGACACAGCCCCTTCCTTCAGGAGCTCAGAGTCTGGGGACACAGACAAATGTGACCATGCCATGTGACAAGTACCTGCTCAGATAGTGCCTGTGCACGCTAGGGGCACAATAAACATTTACTAATTAATTTGCTTATTAAACAATCATTTACATAGCATTTACTCTTCACCAGGTTCCATTCAAAGCACTTTTCATTTATTCAACCTCATAATAATCCTGATGGGGATGCTGTCATTAACCCATTTTAGAGATGCTGAAAGGGAGCCGCAGGGACACGGAGGGAACTGGGCCAAGATCCCACCCAGGAAGGGACACGCCTGTTAGAAGTAGCATTCGTGCTCTGAGCCTCAGTTTTCACTTCTGAGAAGTGGGCGTCGTAGATCTGACCTTCTGGAGCTATTTGGAAGATTAAATGAAGTGATCCCTGTGGAGGCACCTTCTACACTGTTGAGTGCTGTGCAGTGGGGACTGAATGATTGGAAGCTTTACCCACACTGCTGCTTCTCCAACTTCCCATACAACCTAGGGCTGCTCGAAACTCTAGGGGGTGCCCTATCCTCCCCTCACCTTTATAGTCACTGCTCCCCTGGATCTTGGGACAAGCTGGGATGGCATGTTAGACAGAAACCTGCAAAACTGGGAGCACAGTGCGTGCATGGAACTTGGAAGCTGGGAAGAGAGGAAGCTGAAGAGTGTTTCGGCTGCTCACCAGTTCCATGACCTTGAGAGGGTCATTTGCTTCCGCAAGCCATGTTTCCTTATCTGCCTGATGGGCACAGTCATAGTGCATGGACTGCAGGAGAGATGATGGGACTCAGACACTGGCAGCTGCGGTGGCAATTATTCAATGAGGCTGGAGTTCAGCGGGGAGAAGCAGGGGCAGGAATTGAGTGGCGTTTGGACCCTGGCCTGGGCAGGAACCTCTGCACGTGGCTGCGTTGGGCGGGGGCTACCTGCCGCCCCTGAGGTGCTTGCTCAGCGCTCTCCAGCTGCGTGCTCTGAGTTCCTGTATGCAGGTTCATCCAGCCCCTGCTCATCTGCTGCTGATGGAGCGACTCCCCCACAGCGGAGACACTGCCTTCCGCCCTCTTAATTGGCCACTTTTATTACTTGGGTTATTTAAGACGGTTCTTGGCTTGCTGCCGCCTGTTTGCCGTGTTGGGGGAGGGAAAGATCTGCTGGTCTAAGTGGACCCTGTGAAATTCCCAGGCAGACCGGCTCCTCTCTGGACAGGGTTGGTATGTCTTTTTCCCAGGGCCCCTGGCCTGTGGTGCTAATGGGCAGAAGGCCATCTCTGGGTGTAGTGGGGGAAACTGGGCACTGGAATAGCTTTGGGAAAAGCTTGTTGCAGAGTCAGACCGCAGGACCCGAGAGCCTTGGAGCTCTGGGTGGGAGCCTGGTGGGTCCCCGGGGTGCCTGAAACTCCGGGGATTCTGGGAGGCACCTGAGTTAGCGTAGGGCCAGTTAAGGAAGGCTTCCTGGAGGAGACATCACCTGAGTTGTGTTTTGAAGGTCCAGTAAGAGTTCAGGAGAAGGGGGAAGGGTGCTCTAGGTTGAGAGAACAGCTTGTGCAAAGGCCTGGGGGGTGGGGGGAGGGGAGTACCACGTCCCTGCCTGGTCTAGAGCCGGCTCCCTGCCAGCTCTTTCTTCTTCCCCTTCTTGGTCTCCCTCCCTCCTCCAGGCCTTCTTGGCTTTCTTTGTTCTGTGTACTATCCCACATCCTCCTTTCCCTCTTTCTTGTTTTGGGCTGTGTTGCCTGTGGCTGGCTTTCTCACCCCTGGCCTGTCCCGCATCTGAGGCAGGGGAGGGCTGTGAAGGGGCCTTGTCCCCCACCCCTCTGCCCAATGGCAGGTCTCGGGTGGGGGCTCTTTGTCTGCTGCTGGGGCTTTGTGAGCCTGTGTGTGTGTGCATGCGCGTGCGTGTGCGTGTGCGAGCACGTGTCTAAGGGCCTTTGTCTACATGTGCTGTGGCCCTGGGGTCAGGACCCTGCCTCTGGCCACCGCAGGCCCTTTGTACTACCCCTTGTACATCCCGGTTGGGGGGAGGGCAACCTGGTGAGAGGACAGCTGTCCGGTCTCAGAGGTCAATGCTGGTCCTGGGGGACCTCAGCCCCCTCAGCCCTCCCTAAGGTCTGGGCCCAGAATTAGACACAGGTGGGGGAGTGGGGGCCGGGGAGGCTAGGCTGCCCCCTTACCTCTTCCCCTCACCTCTCCAGCTGACTGCCCTGCCTGCCCCTTCTCCCTCACATCTTGACTTCCTCTTACCCTGGGCCGGCTCAGGGACTTCGAGGCTCTCTCCGAGGTCATTGAACCCCTCCCCCACTTCCAGGCGACATCATTCCCCTGTCCTGGCAGATGAGTAGCTATGCCTTCTGTCTTTTGGTGCTCATCCTTTAGTGTTTTGTATTTTTCTCTCCACTTCCTCTCACATACCCATGACCATTTATAGAGGAGAAAACAGGCCCAGAGAAGGAGAGCAACTCCCTTGAAGTCACACAGCTGAGTTGCTGGGCTGGAACCCAGGTCCCCTGAACAGAGTTTCTTTGAAACCCTTGAGCTACAGGATCCCTCCAGGGGCTGCTAGTCCTTTAAGGGGGGCGGGGTTGAAACCCCCAGAGGCCAGAGCCCTTGGAGTGCAGAAGCCTCCTCAGAGGCAGAGCTCAGAGCCCAAGCCCTCCCTCTCAGCCCAGCATCCGGGTTCTCAGCACCGCAGATGGGCTCCCTCGGCCTGCAGAAGAGACATGTGAAGTCACCAGGGGTTGGTCTCCTTATAACAAAAGGCACTTCCTGGGTTTCAGCCCGACTTTGAGGTCTTGGGGTGTTGACTGACTGACCTACTGTCCCGTCTGCCAGCCATGTGCTTGTTTGGCCCTGTGTCACTGCTCTGTGCCTGTTTCCTCCCATATAAAATGGGATGGCAAGTCCCACAGTGGTTTAGTGGGGGCCCTTAGACAGGGGTGAGCCCTGGAGTTGGGTGAACCACGAAGTCTGGTCCTCCAACCCCCACAAACATGGTATTTCCCGAGCCCTTTGGGGCTGGGGCCTGACAATGAGCACTTCTGGATCTGTAGAAAGTTGCACATGGGAAAATCTTAATATTTTACTGCGATAGGTTTTGCACTCGCCTGCAAAGAATATGAACATTTAAAACATCAGGACTTATCCAAGTTGGGGAAACTGAGACCCATGTTCAGCTGGCTAGTGGCAGAGCCAGGATTAACCTGACGGGGCACGTTCAGGGACCTTTCCACTCACTCCTGGGTTGTTCCTTTCTGTGCCTTACAGCATGGTAGATCCACGGGGGATTAAATGGGAATTGCTCTGTGTGTTCTTCGTGATGTGCACGGCTGGCCCCGATTGGGGCCTCACACGGCGGGGACCCCGACTCTGGAGTGAGACTGCTTGGGTTCTCGTCACCGTCCTGAGTCTCAGCCCTCTCATCTGTAACATGAGCACCACAGCCGTAGCTCACAAGGTTGTGGTGAGGATGCAGTGAAATAGTGCCCGCCCCGTGCTAAGTGCGGAGCTGGCCCCTGAGCTGTTACCGCTCTGGCCCCTGCCCCAGCCTGGCCCTTCCTGCACCCAGGCCTTCGCAGTGAGAACTCCCACTTCCGGCTGCAGGCCGGCCTTTGTGTTCAGGACACTTCCTTTCCCCAGCTGAGCCGTCTGCCTGGCCAGAGAGGAGGAGGTCACATCCCCTGTCCTCCCCAGCAGACTGTCAGCACAGGGTCACTGGAGGACAAGACCTAGCCTTCAAGGCTGTGTCTTGCGTAGCGTGTCCCGTGGAGCCTGTGGCTTCCGGTGGCCTTGTTGGAGAGTGGTCTTGAGGGGGGGACTCTGTCCCTGTCCCTGCCTCCTAGCTTCTTTATGTGGGTGTGGAAGCAGCTCAGGAGGTCACGCCCCTGGTCTCACCAGGAGGCAGGGGCAGAGCTGGGATTTGAACCTGGGTCTGGCGACTCTTCTAGAGTACTCCTGTCACGCTGATGGGCTCAGTCTCCCAGGCTGCGAGATGGGCCGCACGTTCCTGGCCCTTGGGCTGAGACTTGGGACTTGGAAGTTCCAGTCCTGCCTTGCCTCTCAGCAGGCAGCGGGGCAGCTGTCCTTCCTCCTGGGCCTCCGTAAGGCCATGGGAAGGTGGCTTCCGGGTTCTTATCCAGCCCACAGTCGGCCTCTGTGAGGCCTGGGTAAAGTGCTCATTCCCAGACCTTGGCAGAGAGGTGACGTTGAAGGCTGTCTTGGCATTGTTTTTCCAGGGTTGACGTCAGGGCAGCTGGTTTAGGGTTTCACCTGAGAGACAAAGGCTGCTTTGTAGCTTCTGCCCAGTTGAAGTCCAGGAACATCACCCCACAAGGTGGGAACGAGGTGGAAGGGATTGCGGGGCCCAAGTGCAGCAGCGCTGGGAGACCTGGCTCTCCCTCAACTCCTCCAAGGACAGAGCCAGGAGCTCAATCCCAGAATCCTCAGCTCACCATTTCCCACGAGCACCCCATGTGACCAACGCAGGTCCACCCTCACGGACGTCTTCTCTGGGCATCACGACACTCCTGAAGGGTGGCTGTGGTCACACCCACTGCACAGATGAGGACACAGTCTTGGCAGCTGAGATGACTTGTCACTTGTCAGAGCTAGGAAGTGGCAGAGCTGGCATGTGAACTTGGGTTTCTCTGGCTTAAAAGAGCACCCCCCTGGGTTCCATCACCATTGAGTCTCCTTTCACACCCAGCTTTGGGAGGGGACTTGAGAAGTCCGAAGTGCCAGGCCAGAGCAGATAAATCTCATGGCTTCCGGGATCTATAGCTTCCATCTCTGTTCTCAGGATTCAGAGTTGGGTCACTATGCTTGGAGCATGTGTTGCATATGGAACCATGCATCTGTAGGTATGCGCACATGTATGTACAAGTGACGAGGAGAGCATTGGACAGGAAGGGTTTGCAGTCATGCAAAAGCAATTCCTGTCCAGAATCCTCTGGGCAGGTGTAAGGAATCATCTCAGGGGATGCCTACAAGCTTCTGCTCTTCATTTCCAGCAATTACTTCACTTGATCATTTACTCATCCATTCATCCTTCCATCCGTCCATCCATCTGTTCGTCCGTCCTTTTCAGGACCCCTGTGCTCAGGCCCTGGGGACAATGCTGCATAGCCCAGAAAGGCAGACTCCTGTCCCTAGGGAGCTTGCCAAATGACTGTAAAATCCAAGATAGAAGAGTCCTTAGAGATTGTTTATTCCTAGTTTCTCCCCCAATGCACAAGTTTTGAGGGGCAGTGACTTGTTCAAGTTTGCACACAGAGGTAGGACCCCAGCCCCATGTTCTTGCCTCTGCTGTGCTGACAGATGGTTCTGCCCCTGGCTGGCAGCCCTCATGCCCAGCTCCTCCCCACTTGGCTATTTTGCTGTGTTCTTGGCTTTTCTGGAGTCCTCTGCAGCCTGACGAACAGCGAGACGTGCCGGCCGCAGGCTGCAGCCGAGCTGGGCCGTGCTCTGCCCTGCGATGACACACTTGTCCGTTTAGAATGCCAGGTTGGCTGGACACCCGCGTGCAGAGACTCTGAGGCCCTGCTTACTGGTCCTTGTGGACACCGCTTGCTATCCCTGGGGGTCTCCAGAGGTCACATGGCCCTTCCTCACCTTGAGCCTAGGACCACCACAGATCCTACCTAAAGATCTCACTGCCTCAGAAGGGCATCCCGGAGCCTTCCCCTAGATGTGCCTCCAGCATCTGTGGAACCTTGTCCTTTGGGAAATGCTTCCTGGGCTCCAGCCCTAATCCCATTGGCTGCATCCCCCTGGTTAGCCTGCCACACAGTAGGGGCATGGGTGGACATCAGCAGCCTGGTGATGACCCTTCCTAGGTCCTCAAGGCAGCCCCGCTCCCCTCCACCCCTGCGGAGAGGTTCTGGCTGGTCCCTGAAGGACCTCATGCATTCCTTGGGCGGGAGGCACATTCCCTCTCCTGCAGTCATGGAACCCTCTGCCCCACTTTTCCTGATGGAACAGCTGAGACCCAGAGAGGTTGAGCAACCTGTCTACAGCCACTCAACCAGCCTGGTGGAGGTGGGCCACCGCCTTCACAGGGCAGGGCTGTGTCCAGGGTTTGGCTGGGGAGTGGGTTTCCAGCCCGATGAAGGAGGCTGGTGGTCTCTTGGCCTGGCCGTCCCCTGCCCCAGACGGGTGTCCTGGCAGCCAGCGCCACCTGGTCCCACGAGGCACCACAGCCCAGACTCGGTGCTCTCCCCTGCTGCCCTCTGGGCTGGCAGATTCCTGGCGGTCCAAGCCTGACCTCAAAGTTGGGCTGTGGCCTCCTCCACTCCCACATGTGCCATGGTTCTCGCTCACCCCATAGCCTCCCGACTCCCCCCGAGCCCCAGGGAGGCCCCTCGCTTCCAAGGGTGGAGGACAGGAGGCCTGAGTGTATGACCGCGGTTGAGTTACCAAGGGGGCGCGCGCTCCTCTCTCTGGGGCAGGAAGGGGTTAAGCAGCCCTTCCTGCTGGGGCTGGACTCCCAGCTGGTGTCCTGGCCCCTCAGGCCAACCAGGCCATCTGGCTTGACAGATGCCACACGGGTGTTCCATCTGTCCCAAGGCAAAGTCACCAGGAGGCCTTTGTGTGTCTCCTGGGGTGGGCGTGGACCAGGGGCCGGCTGTTTGTCCCCTGGCAGGGCAGCCCAGCTGGGAGAGGACCCAGCCCTGTGCCTGCTGCCCCAGGATGGCTGGCCTACTGCCTCCTGGAGGCCGGCGGAGCAAGAGCCTGACTTCCCAGGAGGGCGAGAGCTTCCATGTTCAGACTTCTCATTTCCAAATGGCCTGGACTTCTGCGCATCCCCTTTCCACATCCTGGGGTCCCATGGTCCGTGATTTTGTTTCCACCGCCCTTAGAGCCGATGTGTGTTTTGCTGATCTGCATTAAATCCAGGTGGTGGTCATTCTTGCCCATTTCACAAGATGAGGAGACTGAGGCTGGAGAGGTGATTTGCTCAAAGCTGCAGAGCTTTGGTTTAAACCCAGGATGGCGTGTGCCACCTCCTATCAGGTGAGCTGTACTTCCAGGCTGCAGATGATAAGAGAAATTTGGAAACCAAGGCAGAGTTGGCCCAGGGCCTCTAGGTGACCAAGAATGCAATGAGTGAGTGAGCAATGTGGCTTTGATCGGGGGAGTACGTTGAGCTACAGGCCCTTAGTGCCTTGATTTTTACCTACCAGTCACTTGGAATAAACAATGGAGAGGTCCAAACTGCACATTAGGCTTCCAAAATAGCCTGGGGAGTTGCTGTTTTCCCTCAACACTGTAAACATATACCTGGGTGGTGTCCCCTGAACTCCTGGGTACAGATGCCCTGCGCCTCCTGGATCTGGGTGCCCAGACCCCCTGCTGGCTTCTGAAGCAAGATCTGGAGCCCCGGAGACTGAGAGCCGGCTGATGTTTGGATGGGGTTCGGTGGAGCATCTCTGGGGCCTTGGCCAGGCCTGGACAGAAAGGCAGTCGAGGGATGGAGAGCTGTGAGCGCCAACCTTCCCGTCCTCTGCCCTGTGGGAGGTAGGCCCAGGTGTGGAGGTGGTAGGGTATCCTTGGAGGAGAGGAGCAGAGCTGGCAGGGGCTGTGGAGTTTGGGGAAACTGAGGTGCTTGGGGAGGGGCAGGACCACACAGTGAGTCAGTGCTCTACTGACTCCAGATTGGATCTCCTCAGGAAGGCCCTGGAGGTGACACCCAAAGGGCCCTTTATCCAGCAAACCGTTATTTGGTGCCTGTGTATCAGGCTTTGTGCTGGGCTCTGGAGCTGCAGCTGGGAGCCAGAGATGGGCCTGATCTTCCAAGAGCTGGGATAAAGAGAGGAGACCAACAGGTGAACAGATAACCTCAGTAGCAAGCGAGCAGGGCCTTCGCAGTATAGATGAGGGGCACCTGACCTTGACTAAGGAGTCAGGGAAGGCTTCCTGGAGGAGGGGTTTATAAGTGGGGCTTTGAAGTTGGCATAAGGTGAGGAGGAGGGGAAGGGAGAAGTGACAGAGGGAGCACGGAGGACAGAGCCTTCCAGGCAGAGTGCACAGCACATGCAGAGGCCCAGGCACGAGGGGCTGGAGGCGCCCTGAGGGGTTCTGTTTTGTCCCGCCCAGCCTAGCATGTGGCCACTTACTCCAGGGCTCATCACACACCCAGTGGGAACCTCTCCCCTTTCAAAAGAGAGGCACCGGGCCCCTTTCTCAAGATGAGCCTGACCTCCCAGCCCTTGCTCCTTGAGGGAAGGCAGAGTGCCACCCCCCAGAGGGTGCAGAAGGTCAGTACATAGGTGGGGGCTCCTCAGCCCGAGCCTTTTGACTAGTAGGGAAACCAAGGCACAGATCAGTGTTTTTTAGGAGCTGGGGTGAGGATGCAGGGACCATGCTTTTCCTTGGCTCCCTGGGCAGCTGTCCAGCCTCTAGCCGCTGCCGAGACCCTGTGAGAGGGCATCCTTGTCACCACAATGCCTTAGACGGCCACAGAGCCTCTCCTAAGTCTGCACCCTTGACCCAGCACCGCGCTCCATGGGGGTCACTGGGCAAATGTGCACATATGCGTGTGCCAAGGAGTTCTTCGCAGCGTTTGAGCGGCTAGGATTTGGGAATGACAGTGCAGGTCTCATTAGATCAGTGGGGCCCCAGCTGCCTCCTCCTGTGTCACCTGCTCAGAGGGAGGCTTGCCTTGCGTATATTGTGGAGTAGAGAAAGGTTGCCTGAAGATCACGTATGGCCTGATCCCATTTTGCCTTTTTTTTTTTTTTATAATATCTTTTATATTTATAGAGAGTAATTATTTTATCTTCAGTGCATATTTATTTTTATTTTACTTTTGACAGAAAGAGAGAGAGATAGAGACAGAGACAGCTAGAGAACCGAACTGTGGGAACTCCCCAGTTCAGCATGTGGGTCCTGCCTGGGCCGGAGCCGGGATTCGATCCTCGGTCCTCGGGGCCTCAAAGCGAGCGTTCAACCCGCTGAGCCGTCCCGGCTTTCCCCCCATTTTGCCTTTTAAAAGACCTCATAAGAAAACAATCTCATAAGAAGAACAACCAGTGTTAATTCTTGTTTGTTTGGCTTACCTGATTATTTTTTTATTTCTTACATAGTTGTAAAATTCACATGCAATTAGAAAATGGGGGAAAATGAGCAGATACTTCTGTTTTTTTAAATTTTAAATGGTTTTGTTTTTTTGATTATGTGATACATTACATCGTTCAAAATTTAAAAAGATACAGAAGAAGAGGAGATTCTGACACAGGCTACAACATGGATGAACCTTGAGGACATTATGCAGGTGCAAGAAGCCACATACAAGAGGCCAAATACTGTATGATTCCGCTTATATGAGGCTCCTTGCGTAGTCAGACTCATAGAGAAGAAAAGTAGTGGGTGGTTGCCAGGGGCAGAGGGAGAGGAAAATGTGGAGTTATTGGTTAATGGGTGCAGATAAAGAGTTCTATAAATGGCAAGATAAAGAGTTCTAGAAATAGATGGTGGTGATGGTTGCAAAACAGTGTGCTTAATGCCATTGAACTGTGCACTTAAAAAATGGTTAGGATGGGGGAAGCCGGGATGGCTCAGTGGGCTAAGCGCTCGCTTTGCAGCCCCAGGGACTGAGGATCGAATCCCAGCCCCGGCCCGTGTGGACCCATGTGCTGAGCTGGGGAGTGCCCCCAGTTCAGTTCTCACCAGGGTGAGACCCGGCCCAGTTCCTGCCCTGTGTAGCCCCCCACCCACCTGTGGAACGAAACTATGTGGAAAAACCAATGAGGTGCAACTATGGAGACTGTTCTGGGCCCTCCCCCTTCTCTCTGTCTCTGTATCTGTCAAAAAAAAAAAATGGTTAGGATGGTCAATTTTATGAGTATTTTACTGCAATTAAAAACGATACTGAAGGAGACAGAGTGACAAGTCCTGCCCCTGTGCCCTAGCCATGCAGTTCTCTGGATGTGTCATGGTTCTCAGTGTGGTTGGTGGATCTTTGCCCTCCTCCCTCCTGCCCCGGGTACCGATGGGCAGGGGTAACTTGGATGGGGCTCCTCCCTGAGAGTCCAGGATGAACACTTCGGCCCCCACTTCCAGGGCCTGAGGCAGCGTTGCCCAGATCTTCCTGCCCTGTGGGGTGGAGGGAATGAGGACCAGTGGTCCTGTCTGGAGGGCGCCCTGGAACTCACCTCCCCTCTCTCAGTGGGAGGAGAATACTCTTGGTCCACTCCTGTGTCCTTAGCACTTGACTCCTGTGTAGGCATTTAGGAAGTGATTGTTGAATCTCTTATGGGGGAAAGAAGATGGAATCTCAACCAATGGCCAGACGGAGTTGGGCTACGGCAGACACTCCCTGGGGCGTCTTCGGTGCCCAGTCTGGTGCCAGCTCTGGGACGTGGCACTGGGTAGGGGATGAGGATCCTCCCGCAGGCCTTTGAGGAATCACCCCATGTGAGGGCAGGAATGGACAGCCGGGGCCGTGGCCCAGGTGTCCTGCCCGGTGCCGGGAAGCTGGCCAGTCCACGCAGCGGAGTGCCACCCCCAGCTGAGCCGCCCCTTCCCCGTGGCAGGAAGGACAGCAGAGACCGCGCTCCTGGCTAGTACGGCGGCCATCACTGTACCTTTCCTAGGTAGGAGCTGGGCTCTGCGCCACGTGCTGATGCGTACTGACTCATTTAGCACGCCAGCCCCACAGGTAGGTGCTTCTGGGAGAAGGGGAACAGGAGGTTCAGCACTTTTGCCAGAGGCACCCATCTGCCCCTCCCAGCATCCCAGTCTGGTGGGGGCAAGTATGGGGCCTCCGCAGCAGTGCCTGGGGGCCTGAGGACAAACTGCAGCTCCCCCCACCATGAAACCCACTGAGCAGCAGAACAGAAAGAAACAGACCATTTTACTGATGAAGAAACTGAGACCCAGAGAGACAGGGGTGCCTTAGAGCACGTGAGCGACAGGCAGGGCAGGGCAGGGAGCCTCCATTGATTGAGAGCCTGGGTGTATCAGCTCTTTCACGGACAGGAATGGCCCCAAGGAGGGGGCCTTTATGATCCCTATTCCGCAGCGACCAGATAGAGAGGCCCAGGGACAGGACATCACTTGCCCAGAGGCATGTGGCCGCGATTTGAACCCAGTTTCAGCCAGACTCCAAACCAGAGCCTCTAGCTGTGTCCTAGCCCCAGTCAGTGGTAGGGGCTGGCCGGTGTCAGGGCGGCGGGCAGGTCAGCCGTGGCCTGTGGAAGTAGAATGTGAAGGCCTTTCTGCATCCAGACTCTGGGGCCCTGAGATGTGAGGAAATGGCCGAAGCAAATACCTGGCTAGGCGGCTCCTGTCCAAGTCAGTGGCTGTGGCCCCGAGGGCACAGTCCTGTGCCTCTGACCCTGGCCTGGCCATTTGGGGGCGTTCCTGAGCAGTGTGCTGGGGGCATGGTAGGGAGAGGGGCTTATGGAGCTGACCAGACTCTCCTCGGAGGGGCTGCTCGTGCTTGGGGGTCAGGTGGATCTGGGCTTGTCCTGTCCTGCTCCTGGGAGAGCCGTCTGATGAGAGAGGCAGAGAAGTAACAATCTACAGCACCCTGGATGCCACGAGGAAGGCGTGTGTCGGGACTGGAAACACCGGGATGGGCATAGTGACTCGTCCTGGGGTAGTCAGTCCTGAAGGGCTCCCTGGAGGAGGTGATGAAGCTGTAGCCAGCCTGGCAGAGGTTGGAAGTGGTGGGAAGTGGTGGAAGTGGTAAATGCGGCAGACACCTCACTGTAGCCTGCGATTAGGGATGCACATTCTTCCCTGCCATGAGATGCTTGTTTAGTTGCTCTGCTTGTCTTCGTGGCCTGGTTTGTGGGGGGGCAGTGCTCACTTGGGGTGCAGTTTCTGTGGGGAGCACACAGCTCCGAATTACGGGCGTCCTCAGGGCTGCCATGTCTCCCGAGGTATTCTCAATAAATGACACCAAAGTCAAAGTGACGCTGGGAACCAGGGCAAGTATGGACACTGGGTAATTGGAACAGTGACTCATATTGCACAGCCCAAACCTCAAATTGTCATTGGGGCAGGTGACCAGGGGCTTCTCTGGGCCCGGGAGGGCGCCTTTACATCCCTTGTGCCTCTCAGCAAAGAGCCATGAGACGGGCCGGGCTCTGGCTGGTGGGACCGCTCCTGCCTCCGTCTCACCGGCTGTCATGGTGGTCCTTGCACAGAGGGCAGAAGCAGGACATCTGCTGGGTGTGGCTGGCAGGGGGTTGGTGGTGTCGGCATTGGGTTTCTTTCCCTCTGCCATCCCACCCCATGTGCCCCTGGTCACCCATCCAGGTGACGGTGGCGTATAGGTCATTTATCATTAGCACCATCAACATGATTACTTGGCAGCATAGTGGCTCTGGGGTCAGCCAGTCCCAGGTTCAAGTCTGGCCCTGTCAGGTGCATTGTGGTCCAGGACCACTCCCTCAATATGTCCAGACCTCTTTGAGGACGCTGACGCTGACTGCATGCTCGTGGTGTGCCAGGCACTGTTCTGGGCACCTGTCCTGCATGAGCCCATTGAATACAAGTAGTTGCAAAAACAAAGGAACAAACGAATGAACGAGGTGGGTGGTCTTACCCAGACTCAGAGAGGGTCCATAGCTTGCTCCCGGTCACAGAGCTGTACGGTGTATCACTGGGGTTTGATCCCAAGATCCTCTGGCTCCAGAGCCCCTCCCCTCTCCCCACTCCACATTGGTTTGAACTCAGAGACTGACATCCCAGCTGGCTTTGAGACTTTGCTGTCTGTTAGATAGCTTTGTGGTCAGCATGGGGTGTTTGTACAGGGACTGTGGACACTGTTTTCTGGCTGGGTGAGCCCCTAGAATTTACCCAATCTGACACCATTGCATGAAGAATGGACAGTGATACCAGAGGGGAGACGGCCACACGGCAAGTTAGGGCAGAGGCAGGACTGGATCCAGGTCTTCCAGCACAGTGCCAGCTGCCTGCCTGTCTGAGGGCGAGTGGGCGGGGGGGGGTGAGTAGGGGCCAGTGAGGGGCATGCCAGTGTCTCCCCACCCACCCCCCCAGGTCTGCTGGCTCCTCCACTCCTCACAGGGAGCCCCGGAAGCCTTCGGGAAACAAACAGGTGGTGAGAGTGACGAGTCCACGGACCATTGGCAGGGCTTACATTCACCTTGCTGGGAAAATTCATTTAAACTGAATTTCAGGGCCTTTTCTCAGTTGCTTGCAGATCTCCAGTGGGTCAGGGCGGGATGGAGAGGTGTCCCTGCTTAGGTGGTCAGGCCTTACCCACCAGCCTGTCCCTCCCTCCCCCAGGCAAGTGCAGGCAGGGTGACACCAGTGACAAAGATGGCCATCGTCTGTCAGGGATACCTTGGTACCTGCACGTGAGCTCATTTACTCTGTCCATGAACCCTGCAGGCAGGACTGCTACACCATATTACAGAGGAGGAAACTGAGGTTCCTAACTCGTGGTAAGTGGGACTGCACAGTGGCAACCAGCTTTCTCAGTTGGCCTGCCCTTCGTGGGCCTGTAGAGACTCCTGTAACTGTTGATTCTATGAGGCAGGAGCACTCAGGGCAAGCCCCGGGAACAACCATGGAATGAATGAGCGGACAGACAGACGGATGAACCAATATGGCCACCGTCCCACCCGCTGCGGTTGGTAATTGGTGCTGAAGGCAGGAATGAACTCTGGATGGAGTTGACATCCCTCAGACTGTCAGCTCTTCCAGACTCCAAGGAAGGGCCACATCCAGGGTCTGCAGACCGCGCTGCCAATGTCATATCCAGAGGGACGCTTAGAGACCTTAATACAGATGGGGAGACTGAGGCCAACGTAGAGAAAGGACTTGCTGAGGTCACGCAGTGAATTAGTGACAGGGCTGGGACTCAAACCAGGATCCCCTGCCTCCTAGTCCAGAGCCCTGTCCCCACAGGATGCTTCCCCGTGGACATGAAGCCCCCACCCGCCCCCTGCAGCAGCCTTGCATAGACCTCATCTGCTGGGATCCCCGGATGGGGCTGCTGATTTCGGTTGAGAGCAGGCGTGTGTGTGTGTGTGTGCGCGCGTGCACACATGTGTGTGCATGCGGTGGCTGCATGCTGGGCCAAGGGGCACACTTGATATGGTGGCCGCTCAAACCTGTCCCATCCCCAGCTCACAGCCTGTGCTCCAGCCTGCCCGGGCCATTACCGCCGCCTGTAATGGAATTGGCTGCCCTGGTTAAGTGTTCACATTAAATGAGTATCTCCTCCATGGAGACAATCAGTTGGCATTTAATTTGTGTTTCCTTCTGAGCAGCAGAGTACAGCTGGGCAGCTGGGCTGCTGATGGGCACGCCTTTGGGTTGTCCCTTCCCCAGGCCCAGGGGCTCGGGGCAGACCCCACAGGGAGGAGGATGGTGAGTGTGGTGAGGCTGTGTGGGCAGGTGCTTATTAGAGTGGGGTCCCAGCTTGGCAGCAAGGCCGGGGAAAGGGGCAAGGTGTCCCTGTGCATCTGTTGGTGGCTCACAGACAACCAGGGGCCTCACCGGCCCTGGGGGTCAGGCAGCAGAATGGCCCCGCATGCCCCGCAGTCCCCTGGGGGCCCGCACCCCGCTGAGCTGCAGTGGGGTGAGCCCCCCGTGGTCCTGGCAGACGTGCTCTCCCCCACCCCCACCCCATCTGCCCTCCTCCAGAGACCGGGCCTCCACTTCCCACAGAATGACGTTCTCTACGGCGGTTGTGGCCCAGCCTCAGCTGAGCTTGCTTCCCATCACCTGAGTGCGTTGGCCTGGGTATGCCCTGCTTGCCTCCCCTGGAAAGATGTGGACGGTTCCCCTGGTGCCCGCCCAACTCTCTGAGGTCTGGCTGCCGGGGCCAGCGCAGCACCCCAGTCCAAAGTGAGCGGCCGAGCATGCATTGTCTGCTCTGTGCCAGGGGTGGGGCCGGGTGCTTTCACCCCTGCTGCCTGCCTCATGGAGGTCTCACAACCACCTTCAAGAGAGGAAGCTGAGGCCCAGAGAGGGTGACTGACTTGCCCAAGGTCACACCGCTGGGAAGGGGGTGCAGAATAGGAACCCAGCGTCTTGCTGCCCAGGAGTCTCCAGGACTTTCTCCCCAGAAGCCCCAGGGCTGCCCCTGGAGCCTTGCTCATGCTGCTGGGCTGCACCCACTTTCCCCGGAGTGGGAGCTCCCCGGCCTCTTTCTCTGATCGCACAGGAAGTGAAGAGCCTGTGAGTCAGGCCCTCGCCAGTGACTTCAGCGTGGCTTTCCGTCGTTCCTCAGTGAGCCAGGCGGCGTCAGCCCCTTTCCTGTGGGCCTGTGTGTCATCGCGAGCTGATGGGGGAGGGAGGACAGGCCCGAGCGTCGGCTGGGGGTGGGGGCTGACTTTGAAGCTGCCCATCCTCCTGGGGCTGGCCTGCTGAGACTTCTCATCCATCACATGGTCACAGCTGCGCTGGCTCCTCAGGAATGCGGGGGGTGGGGGGACCACATCTGGCCGGGGTGTGTGGTGCCGCCTGCCCCTGCTGGCCACTGGCCTCACACGTGTGCTCCTTCTGCTGAGTCTCATTTGTGGACTCATTTCCTCTCCCTGCGTTTATTGTCCCAGCATCCCCGCCTTCCCTCCCTGGCTGGGGGGCTGTGGGAAGTGGGAGAGGAAGGCTTTTTCCCCTGGGCTGGGGCTGTACAGACCAGGCCCGTTTCAGGCAGAAGGGGCCCTGGCTGGGGAAGGGGCAAGCAGGAAGGCTGGGGAGTGGTTGGAGTTCGAATTCATCCATTCATTCATTCATTCATCCACTCATTCACTCGCAAATCCACACAGCAACTGTTTGAGCCCTTACCACGAGCAGGGAGGCTGAGGTGCACGTGTGGGGAGGACGGCAGTGCACGTAGCAATGGTCATCGTAGCCAGAGCTCTGGACTGGCGGAAGGCCTGGACCCCAGCTGTAGACCCACTCTGCTCGCGCCTTGTCTGATGGCGCCTCTCCTCTGTGCCTCTTTCCCCCCTAGGACAGGTATGTCACCCATGTTTTCCCTGTGCCCCAGTGGGCCAGGGCACAGGGTGCCTGAGACCTCCCGAGGTGGGTGCGGGAGGGCTTTGCTGTGGGCCATGCACGCCCAAGCTCCTGCCTCATGGACTCCACAGTCTGAGCCCCTGCTGGTCCCTGCGCCGGCTCAGAGGCCGCCAGGACTGCGCTTGCCCTCGTCCAGCACCGGGTGCCTGCTCCCAGGTGGCGGGTCACCACGGGAAGGAGCGATTGTGCGAGGACACTGAGAGGCATGAGCGGCTCTGCCTGGGCCCCGGGCACGTTTTGGACCTGGGGGAGATGGAGGTCGCTGGCATCATGGCTGGCTCTTCCAGGGAGATGCCACCCACGGTGAGGTGCCTGGCTGAGCCACCCAGGAAGCTGGGATCCTTGAGGAGGGAAAACAGTTGAAGTGGCTTCGGGGGTTTGGGGAAGAGGTGACATTTGAGGTGACATTTCTGGGAGAATGATCAGGATTTCAGGATCCCAAGGGGGAGGGGGGCGGGGTAGAGGGAACTGAACTGGCTCTGAGCCCCCGTTTCCTCATCTGCAAAGTCGGGGTGACCCTTAGGGGAAGGTTAAGTGACCAGCTGTATTTTGTATCCCTCCTCTCTGTTCCCTTATCCAGCACTAAGAAGGAAGAATTTGGAAGTTTTCTGAGCCTTCGGGTCCCGGGGGGCTCAGGCCCTCTTGGCGCAGGCCCGGACCTTCACTTCCCCCCTGTCATGTGGGGAGAGGGCTTCTGTGTAGCTTCAGGGCCCACTGTGTGAGCTCCTTTGCCAAGCGGTGGGTTGGGTGCGTTGGGGCAGCAAAGGTTAAAAAGGACGTGACACCCACCAGCCCCTGCCCCGCAGTGGGTGTGTCCCCTTCTGGGTGGCCTGCAGGCTACTCCCTGGCCTTCCTCCTGTCCCTGCTTGCTCATGCTGGTCCCTGCTGAAAGCTTACTCCCGTGCACAGATCCAGGCCAGGGGAGGGGACTGTGTCCAGGAAGCAGGTATGGAAACGTCACAGCCCACAACTTGATGGACCAGTTCTCACTCCTTCCCTCCGGGCCGAGTTGCAGGGAACGTGGGGTGTCTGGGGCATCTTCAGAAGCACTGTGCCTGTCCCCGTCCCCTCACCCGGGTTGGCCAGAGAGGCTGAAGGGCACCGCTTTTCTGCACTGTCAACACGGGGCTCGCCGAGCCAGGTTTTCATGCCGCGGCTGGGAGGCACATCGGTGTGGGCAGTGGATTCGGTCTGCCAAGCCAGCTGCCATCTGCATGCTGGGGTCTTCTGGGACCAGGAGCACCGGCTGCCCAACCAGCCTGGCTTTGGAAACAAAAGACCCATGAAATCATGAGTACGAGCTCATCTGCTGGGGTGCAGCTTAGAAACACCAGTGAGGCATGGGGTCACTCCCAGTGCTATCTGCAGGGGGGCTGAAATGCAGCAGGCCCACCCCCCCCAAACTTGCTGAATCGGGGTCTGCATGTGAGCAAGACCCCCGGGTCATTCCTATGTGGGTCACGGTTTGAGACTGGCTGCTTTAGCGCACGGGCCAGGCTTCAGGCCCAGCCCTGCTTCTTAGCTATGTGACCTGAGAACATTTCCTCACCTCTCTGAACCGCAGCTCTCTCATCTGCAAAATGGGTTTTGGGAGAAATTCTTTACCCGAGAGGGTTAACAGTTCACATGAAGCCATTGAGATGTGTGTGCAAGGCTCGGAGCCCACGACACGGAGCCCAGATGTGCTCACCAGTCAACAGCTGCTGCTCATGCGTCTGGAGAGCCAGAGACATGGCTCGCGTTCTCACTCTGGGTTGATTTGGGGCAAGTTGCTTTCCTTCTCTGAGCCTCATTTTCCCCATCTGGACAATGGATCTGTTGACCCCTGCCCCACCTTGCCCACGAGAAGGTTGCTGAAAGGAAGAGTGAGAGGGGGCTGGGCCTCACCCCCAGGAGCCCGTGTAGGAAATGGCTGTGTGTGGGGGGGGGGGGGCGGTTGCGATGCCCTTGGGTGCCCCTTCCCTGTGGCTCCTGCTCTTCTATAAGATGCAGTCTGAGGCCGGGCCCTCCCTTGCACCTGCTCAGCTCAGTGGCTTTGGAATCAAGTCCCCATGGTAGAGCAGTGTGGCCAGGAGAGATGATTCAGCTTGGCACCTGTGTCCTGGCCCTTGGCCTCTCTTGAGGGAAGCCCCAGATGCCCCATGCTGCTGGGTGGGGGCAAAGGTGGCCTGTGAACTTCTTCCTCACCCCTGGATCCCTGTCCCCCATGTTGGGCCTGGAGCTGGACTCCTGACCTGGCCCTCAACATACTTTGGGGTGATCTTGCAAGTTCCTGGGCCTCAGTTTCCCTCTTTGTACAATGAGGGTCTTCAATGAGATGGTCCTGCCTGGGTTAGAACCTTAGGTTCCGAACCTCTCTGTCCCTCATTCACTTCCTTTGTGTCCCTCATCTCTGGCAGGAGCCCCCCAACCCCCTGGCTTAGTTCTACTGCTCTCAAGGCCCTGGACCCTGTGGCCCATGGCAGATTGGGGCCTGGCTGCCCATGTTGGAGGCTGGTGAAGACCAAAGGGAGTGGGGGAGGGGGCAGCATGTGTGTGTCTGTCCTCTGGGAGTCTGGGCCTGGGCCGTGTGCTGTGGGAGAGAGCAGGAATTTTCCTCTGTGTGTGCAAACAGTATCCGTTTTCTCTTGTTTCCAAAAGCTGGTGACGTAACCCACTCTTTATCCATTCCTTCCTCCTGGCCTATTTTTAGCTAGCCCTGACCGTATCCTAAAAGGCTTCCAGACCTGCTTGTTCTGCAGCCATGTAGGGAGGCGGCAGTGGGGTGAGGAAAGAGAGAAGCTCGTCTGTCTGTCCCAGGATGGACAGGGGGAAGGAACCGGCCCCTGGCTGCCTCTGGGGAGCGAGAGGGCTCTGGGTGGTGAGCCATGTTGGGGCTCTGATGTGTCCTGGGCCCACGGGGAGCCCCACAGGCTGCAAACACTCACTCTGGAGCCTGCAGCCTCGGTTTGAGTCCTGGCTCCACTGGTCCTCTCCCTGACCTTGAGCATCTGACTCTGTGCCTTGCTTTGTTCACCTGTAACATGGGGATAATGGAGACACCTATGCTAGAGGCTTGTTATAAGGATTGAATTCCGATGTAGAAAGGTACCTGGTACAAAGTAAGCACTCAGTTAAGGTGAGCTGGTATCGTTACAGTGGCTATATTGATTATCGTCCCATCCTGCCTCCAGTGATTGCTAGGGGTGTACTGTGAACCCCAGTGTGCCTCCCCCCCATATCCTCCTCTGTCCAGCTTCAACCAGTGTGCCCATGAATGAGCTGATACCAGTGTGCCCATGAATGAGCTGATACCAGTGTGCCCATGAATGAGCTGATACCAGTGTGCCCATGAATGAGCTGATACCAGTGTGCCCATGAATGAGCTAATCATGTAAAGCCCCTGGCACGGGGCCTGGTCCATGATAACCACTAAATAAGAGGGAGGTGAATTTATTATTTTTTGCTTTAATTGAATAAATCAGACCTGGATTTGTTCCAGCCCCATGCACTAGCTAGCTGTGTGTCTTTGGGCAGGACACGGACCCTCTCTGAGTTGTGTGATGGGATGATAATAGCTAGGCAGGAGATGTCTTTGTTGGTTAGCGTAAGCCGCAGATCACACAGATGCTGCGATTTCAGTCATTGGCACAACGAGACTTTGTTTCTTGCTTGTGCAAAGAAGAGCCCAAGTGTGGTGCTGGCTGTTCCAAGCGCCAGTCTTGACACTGCCTCTTGCAGCAGCAGCAGGAGCAGCAGCGTTTGCACGGCGGTCTCTCCCTTCATCTCCCCACGCGTTGAGCATGACACTGGTCAGCACCGCCTGCTATTATGGTTGTGGGATAACCTGGCTGTGCTCCCCACTACCACCCCCTCCCCCAGACTGGGAGCTCCCGGAGGGCAGGCAGGGGTGGGTTTCCTGCTGTGCCTTCCTCACTGGGCCTGGGGACAGACGCAGGGCATGTGCCCGCACTGCCTGAGGCCTCTCTGACCACCTGTCCTTCTTGGCTCTTGCAGATGGGAGGAGGAGCTCGCCAAGCGCATGAACCTGCAGACCATGGTGGACACGCTGCAGGAGGTAAGAGCCCTCAGAGGTCCGGACCACAGGAGGCTCATAGGAGAGCCATGTGGCCAATGGGCACAGTCTTCACGGGCCAAAGCTGGGAGCTCTGTGCTACCTGCTGCTGCTGCCTGTCTCCTGGAAGGAGCCACGAAGCCCCTTCTGTGCCCCCTACAGGGACCAGCACAGTGTTGCAGGAAATTTGGGTTAGGGGAGTTGGGTAGCCTGGGTCCGAGTCCTGGCACTGCCCTGGCTTACAGGATGACCTTGGGCTAGTGACTCCCTTCTCCTGCCTCCTCTTCCCCACCTGCGGCTTCGGCCGTGTGGTGTCCAAGCCCCCGTCACCCAGCTTGCAGGGACTGACTTGGGGCTGAATGCCTTGGAGAGGACGGGGCATGCCCCCCACCAGGAGGGCTGCCAGCCCCAGCAGGCAGAGGTGGGCGTGAGGACCTTCCCTTGCTGTTCTGGCTCTGCAGCTCTGTGTTCTGGGCCCTGCTCCTCACCCACCTGCTGGGTGCCCTGGGCAGCAAACTTCACCTTCCCAGCCTCTCTTTTCCTCTCAGTCAAATGGGCACAAGAATAGCGACCCCCTGGCAAAGCATGGAAAGTTTTAAAAATCACTTTCTGGTATTTAAAGCATTGATCTTCTAAGACAGACACGGATTAAAATCATGTCAATATGTAGAAGGAAGAGGATGAACAGCCCCCATTTTGATAACAGGAGTGTTTTCTTACTTTACAAACACAACATGTTCATGGTCAAATATTTGGAAAGTTTAGAAGAGCTCAGAGAAGGAAATAAAACCTCTTTCCACTTCTGCCCTTCCACCGCTCACAAATTGGCGTGCGGCCTTCTGGTCTTTTCTATGCAGACACACGTGTTCTCTAGGTGTGTACATTTGGTCAGGTTGACATGCATGACATTGACATTTTGGAGTTCAGAGATGGTTAGATATTGGCAGTGTCACATGAATCAGCTTAATGTAGCCTCCGGGGATTACCCATTACAGTAACCTGCTCTTTTTCTCTTGGCATCTGTCAGGGTGTTTTCCATGCCGTCAGTATTCCCTTGAGAATTGTTTCAAGGGGCGGGGGGGGGCGTGCAGGCTGGGCCGAGGTCCTCGGCCCTCGGGCACCAGTAGCCCGGTTGGACCCGGGTGTTGAGCTCCTGCTACCCTTGAAGGTAAGCCCTCCCCCTCTCCATCCCCATAGGCAGCACAGGAGGCTGAAGCCATCCAGGAGGAGATGAATGAGAAGATCGAGCGCCTCAAGTCCGAGCTGGTGGTGTTTAAGGGGCTCATGAGTGATGTAAGTGCCACCGGCCACACCCCCAGGTGTCATGTTCTCCTCACACACCCCTCATGCACAGTGCTGCCTTCACCCCGAGGCTCCAGAGCTCAGCTTCTAGTTAGAGTTCTGGCTGGCTGCGTTTGACCGTGAGGGCGACAATGGATGCACTGGAGACCAGGCGCCCTCCTCCCGCCCCCTCCCCACTTCCGCTTCCCTTGGTCTGAGAGAGATGCATTAATCCGCCGCTTAACCCATCCTGGCCTCCCCCCGGGCACCTGTGATGGTCTGTGTGTGTTGGCTCCGACTTCTCCCCGGCTCACCGGGATGAGGCGGGCGGTGGCCGTGGGCCCCGGTGTCTGGGTGCTGGCCTGAGAGGCTGCCCCGGCCGGTGGCCTTCGGCAGGGTTGCCGTGTAAAGCTGGGGAAGGCCAGTGTGTGCGTCTTCTGGATGATCAGAGCCCCTCCAAGTAACCGTGTGGAGTGGGGCGCTGTTGGCAGCCAGCACCCCTTCCTACTGGGGACCCTGGTTTCCTGCCACCTTCAAGCAGCAGGCAGTCTGTGGGAACAGCCACCAGAAAGATCGATCATGGGTGGCCCAGCCTGGCGTGGCTTCTCTCCTGAGGGCCTTGAAGTGGGTTGTATCAGGAAGAAGCTTCCGGGGGCTTCAGGCGGAGGCTACACACCTGGCTCCCCCTCACTGGGGCCCAGGGGGGCACCCCTTGCCCTGGGCAGCCTCCTGCCATCAGCTGTGGGGGGGAATCCTGGAGACAGAGAGCTGCCGTGGCAGGGAGCTCGGGGGAGGACAGGTGGGGAGCCCGCGGTGGGAAAAGGGCAGTCTTCCAACAGCGGGCACTGTCTTCCTTTTCTTCTCGCTCCCACAAAGTACACACTGACGCTGTGTGCCGAGACGCCGCCTTGCGGCCCGTAGGGAGCCTGGCAGACACGAGCTCGCTTTGTCCGCCGGGCACCGGAGCCCGTGGCTCCCACGGCCCCTCCACCCGGGCCCGAGCTCAGCGGCGCCGCCCAACCCCTGGCGCCCAGGACAAGCGCAGGGCCGCCCGTTGCTGCCAGCGCCCCGCCTGCCCCGTGCCTCGCTCACGTACCCCCGCTGTGCTCCCTGCAGCCCGTGACAGACCTGGACACACAGATCCGAGAAAAGGCCATGAAGGTGGACATGGCCATCTGCCGCCGCATCGACATCACGGCCAGGCTGTGCGACGTCGCGCAGCAGCGGAACTCGGAAGACGTGTCCAAGATCTTCCAGGTGACCGGGGCCACCCCGCTCGCCAGCTACCACCGCGGCCCCCCCAGAGAGCCCCGGCCCCCAGCCCTGCCTGGCCAGCGCCCCGTCTCCCCACGTCCCACCCCCTCCCCTCCCCGCCCCCCAGAACCCGCCTGTGCCCAACCCCGCGCCCCCAGGGGAACCCAGACGCAGGGACACCAGCATCAAAGCAGGCGACGTCATCCTGCGGCTGAGGAGACCACTCACCCCGGGGTGTGGCAGGGTGGGGGTCACATGACAGGCTCAAGGCAGGCAATGGCAGAGCAGGGACTAGAACGGAGATCTGACCCTGCGGGGCTCCATTCACCAGCCCACGTGGCCCACTTCCTGCCTCCCCCTGCGGGTGCCAGAGCTGGGCACTGTTTCCACGGCCGGTCAGGGAGCCCTGGCCACGCGGTGGGAGCCCCTGGGGAACTGGCCTGAGCCCTAGCAGATGAGCCTCGAGTTCCGAGGAGGAGCCAGTGGCCTCTAGTTTTCATTCCCTCTGGAGAGGCTTTCAGTCTCCCACTTGTCCCCTCCACGAGCAAGTGTGTGTTCTGAGAGGGGGCAGTGGGCTCCCCAGTAGCTGTCCTCTGGGGAGGGCTTGGAGGCCAGTCCGGCTGCCTGCAGCGTACACGTGCCGTTCTCCGAAGGCTGCTACTTGAGTCTGGGTTGTGGTTCGGCTTATGGTGTGTTGTTGCTTTTCGTGTGTGACTGGATGTTGCGGGTGAGATCTGGGCTTCCCGAGGCCCTCTGTGTCCTGCCGGGCCTTCTCGCTGCCCCTCTGGGACGCACGGGAGACCCTCTCGGCCGTCGTTGGGTCTGCTTGGAGTGGTGGAAGCTTGGTGAACCTGAGGCCACCCCTGTTGCCTTTGCATGGGAGCAGGAGGGCTGCGTGAGGGCTTCTCCGTCTTGCTGGCTGGCTCTGAGACATCCCAGGTGACTGTGTCCCAGTCTAGCCTGCTTGTCTCCCCATGTCTTGGGGCTGCTTCTCTGGTGCAGGGGTGAGCTGAGCCAGCCCAACCACCAGGGCCGGGAAGGGTCCAGGCCGCCTGTGTCCGTCCTGCATGTCTCCCCGCCTCACGCTTCCTGCTAACGCCGCTGCTTCCTAGAGGACCTCGCATCTTCCCGGCAGTGGCTGGCCCAGCCACGCTCCCTCCATCCCGTGGGGTGCCGGCTCCCTTCCCAGCCACCCCTACCCTCCATCTCGGCAGAGCCTCCCAGTTACCTTGATGTCTTCCTTTCTGGGCCAGGTGGTCCCCAAGAAGAAAGAGCGTAAGGTGACTTCAGACGACGACATCTCCGAGCAGGACGGGGAGGTGAACCGGTTCTCGGATGAGGAGGTCGGTTCCATGAACATCACGGATGAGATGAAACGCATGTTTAACCAGCTGTGAGTATTCTCGCTGCCCCAGCAGGGCATCTGCTCCGGCTCCCAGGTCACTAGGGTGGGGGTGGCACACTGGTGGCCTGAGGGCTGACAGTAGCCACAGGGGTGCTCTGTCTGGGCAGCATGGTGTTCTGAAAAAATTGGGGTTCGTTTTTATCGTTTTAGCATTTGGGGAGTATCCCATGTTCAGAAAGGGCCAAATGGCAGGGGTGGTCGTATTCTTGGGGGAGTCTTGACCAGGCCTTAGACCCACCCCCGATAGTTTTCCTTGTGGTGGGTGCTGAGCTGAGCCACACGCCAGGCCCACCACCCGCCGAGCACCCTGTGGGGTGCTTTACAAACTGCACGCCATGGACTCCAGTCACCCGAGGGTACTGAGACTCAGAGAGGGGCAGTGGGGGGCCGGACCACGCCACAACCACGTGACAGGGCTGAGTTCAGAGCGCGGCCTGTCTGCCTGTGTTCTCGCCCTCGGAGATGTTGCCTGGGTTAGGGGCAGAATCTGGGCTGGATGTGGTCGGGGGTGGTGGGAGCAGCTGGGACAGCTCCTGAAAGCTGATGGTGCACACTGTCCGCTCCGGGTTCGGTGACAGCACGTTAGTGGCTTTAAATGGGCCAGGGTGGGGAATTGGCAAATGCTACTAATCAGGGCTGCCTCCCACCCCCTCCCCGTTCCTGTGAGGAGCTGGTCTATCCCAAACTCACTGGGTATGTCATCTGGGGCAGGGACCGTGTTCTCAGCCCCGATTCAGCTTTAACTCAAATCCAGATAGTACCCGAAGATGGGTAAGGAAGGGGAGGAGAGGGGTGCCCCTGTGGGCATTGTGTGACTCACCTAAGGGCCTCGGTCAAAGGGCAGGGCTGGGGCTGGGCCTCTGGGGTCACCTCTCCTCCTACCCCAGTGGCCTGTTCCCACCTGCTCTCTGCAGTCCCTTGAAGGTGGGCACCTGAGCCCTGAGAACTCAGCTTTCCCCCCAAACTCCACCTCCCATCCCCCCACCCCCTTTGCAGCTCACCCCAACAGCAGGGCCAGGTTTGCGCTCTTGGCTCTGATGGCTGTCACAGAACCTCCCTGAACCCCTCCGAAGAGGGCACACTCCTCTTAGCCGATGCCTGTGACATCGTATAGGGATGTGGGACTCTCCTAACACTTCCTGCAAAGCTCTGGGGCTAGCTTAGCATGAGAGGCCAAAGATCACTCGGCCCAGCCCCTTCCCATACAGATGGGGGAACTGAGGCTCAGAGAGGGTTGTGCCAGGAGCTGCGACTCAGCCTGACCCCGACTCCAGGTCCCGTGCCTGGGCCCCACCCAGCTATCTTTGTGCTTGGAAGAGATGACCCACTGCCATCTCTGAGACACCATCCCTGCCCTGGTCCCACTGCAGCCGAGCCAGGACACTCAGTAAGGAAGACAGATGTTGGCACCGGGTTTGCTCCACACTTCCCTGGTCTTGCCATTCCCCTGAAACAGAACTGAGAGGGGGCTGTGTTTGGGGGGTTTGCTATTTGAGGGTGACAAGGAGATTCCTAGGTTCTTGATTCCTCTTTCAACATCACCGCCCCACCCCCTCCCAGTCTCATAGTCCCACCATTTGCTGACAAGAGGGGCTTTGGAAGAGAACCCTCGGTTGGGTCTATGTTTTCCGATGTTGCTCTGGGCATTCCTGGAGCCTAAGGCTGGCTTGTCTGTCCCACAGACCCAGGCTGGCTCATTGCGTTGAATTAAAGAAGTCATTGTCCCCCATTTTCATAAAGTCTCCAGGGAATCATTAGGCTGCTCAGGAATGGGTGAGCTAAAAGGGACAGTCCCCAGAGCTGAGGCCGGGGGCTTCACCAGCTATGTTCCTGAGTGTACAAAAGAGGGTTCCAATGCTGCAAAAAACGGGCGCCTGAGTGTTGAAGTGGGTTCGGTATCTAATCTGGCGGTAAAGTTGCCTAAATGAAAAAATAATCTGCTCATGCCACCACCCTTGTTCTAGCCCAGGCCTTGCCGACCCCACCTAGGCGGGGTCCTGACCCCTCCCCACCTTCACAGACATCTTCTCTAGTTGTGGGCTGAGAGCCAAGCCAGCTCCACTGAAGTCTCTGAATAATGCACCCGTGTCAGGCTGTTCTGTTTTGATCAAAATCAGTGTCTGGGCTTCAGACCAAGGAGAGGGGGCGGGGTCTGCTGCTTTCTCTGCACTGTGGCCAGCCCTCCTCCTCAGCCTCGCTCTCCAGATCTGTGGGGAGGGGGTGGGGCGCTTCTTCCAAGCCCCTTCTCGGGTCCCTCTTCCTGTCTTTTCTGGCTTCCCATTCCTCAGCTGGGGTTCCTTCAGATCCCAGACTCTGGGAAGGAAGTGAAGTCAGCAGTCGGGTTTGTAGTTCCCCAGAGGCTCCTCTGGAGCTAGGCCAGGCCGGGGAGGCGGGAGGCTCCCCCCGGCAGCCCTGGCCCCAGCTCTGCTCCCTGGACTCACAGAGCCACCGACAGGCTGGGGCAGGGACTGCTTTTTAGCGGGGACCTGACTCTACGGGGCTCTCTAGGCAGCTTTTTACCAGAAATACTTCCTTCTTGGGCCCTGCCAAGTGTCCCCCTGAGGGACCATTGTGGGAAGGTTGGGAAGATCCAGGAAGGAGTTGAGGGAGGGATTGTAGACAGTAGGGAGAGCCCTGGGGCGGGAACCTGGAGATTTGCGACACACATCTTCGTTTTTTGGCTGGTTCACTGGGTCAAGTGATTGACCTACTGGGGACACCAGCTCTCCATCTGAATAATGGGCACGTTGGGCTGAATGATTTTAAGGCTCTTTGCAGTGGGGTAACCATGCATCTCCAGAAAGCCCTCATGTGGTCTGTCACCTGACTTAAAGTTCTAAATGAATAGGGAGGTCCTGAAATCACCCAGGCTTTGAATTCAAACCCATCTTCCCAGCATGTGTTGTTCCAGTCCTTCTAATCCCTCAGAGCTTCAGTTTTCTCACCTGTAAAATGGGGATGATAATCACGCTGGTCGTGGAGGGTTGTTGTGAGAATTAATTGCATTGTAATATGCACTTAGCAGCCAGTCAGTGCCCAGCCCATTATGGGTGCTCTGTGATGTTTTTATGGGGAGAGAAGGCTGTAGGAAACAGTTCTAACTTTCAGCCCCAGTTTCTGTTACAGGCTAGCAGTGTGACTTTGGACAGTGCATGTCAATGCCCTCATCTGTAAAATGGGACACGATTCTGTCAGCCTCTCTGAGTTGCAGAAATTACAGAAATTGCCTCACACAAAGCAGAGGCTCAAGAAATGAACTACGGAATGAATGAAAAAGTTACAAGATTGGACTTGGGAGGGAAAATATCGTTAGTCTCCCTTAATTAGAAAGCCAGGCATCTTTAAAAAATTACATTTTCAATTGTAAAGAATATGTAAAACCATTGTGCATTTGAAAGGAGTTAAACACCAGGTACAAGGCTCATGTCCGCTTTCCCACCTCCCCTGTGGTTTGGGAGGGCTGCGTTGTAGGAGCACACCCACGGGGGCCACAGCTCCCGAAGCCTGGCTCCTGTACAGTCATGCCTTCCCGTGTCTGCCCCATAGGCGGGAGACTTTTGACTTTGATGACGACTGTGACAGCCTGACGTGGGAGGAGAATGAAGACACACTGCTGCTCTGGGAGGACTTCACCAACTGCAACCCGACCATTGACCTGCAGGGCGAGGTAAGCCCAGGGGCTGGCTCCCCAAAGGCCGGTGGGAGGTGGGGACCTGGGGGCACCTTTTTTCCGCTATCCCTTGTTCCTGTTCTTTTCCTGCGGCCTCTACCACCCCATTAAACTGTCCCCTTCATTCTTTTTCCCCAGCAAGAGGAGAACTTGGGCAACCTGATCCATGAGACAGAATCCTTCTTCAAGACGAGAGACAAAGAGTACCAGGAGACCATAGGCCAGATCGAGGTGAGGGCTCGGGCCGTGCAGCCCCTAGTGCAGCTCACTGCGGTCACAGGGTCGAGACCCCCGGTGACTAAGGGGCCACGTGGGTAGGGCTGGTAGACTGGGGCAGGCACAGACTCGGGAGTCAGGAGGCCTGCCGATTTTCTGCTTGGTGCTGGGCAACCCGTAACCCTTCTCAGGGCCTCAGTTTCTTAATCTGTAAAATGGGGCTGGGGATCCCTGTCTGTGCCAGAGAGGTTTTGTTTTGTTTTGTTTTGTTTTGTTTGTTATTCAACTGAGATGGTGATCCAGAATTAACAAGAGCTGACATTTGAGTGCTGTCAAGTGACGCTAGGCACTGAGTCAGCCCTTTATAAGGTCACCCTCCCTAGTCTCTGTCTACCCTATGTATGGACTTGGAGGTACCTAGGTGCCTGTACCCTATGCAGAAGGTGCTGTGTACCCCGTTTTACAGAGGAGGAACTGCGGTTAAAAGACCCCAAGTAACTTGCCCGAGGCCTCCAGCCACCAAGCAGCCTCCGAGCCCCCTGGCTCTGCTTGAGAGCCTGTGCACTGGGCCACATCTGTCAGGGGGAGTCAGCGCTGTTGTCACACTGGAGAGGCAGAAGCCCCTGTCCTAGGGGCACGGATCATCCGGTAGAGGAGAAGGGTCAGCAGCGTGAGGACTTCTCTAACCAAGCCCATGGAAAAGCGGGGTGGCTTTGGCAGGACCCATGGGGTCCGTCAGGGACGGCTGCCCTTGTGGTTGCTCAGCAACGATTCCCCCCTCACCAAAGCAGTTCTAGAGGCCGTGGGCCAGTGCACAGAGCAGGATCCGAGGCAGGGCCCCAGCGCGTGGCGTCCTGGGTGGCCCCCAGGCTGCCGCCACAGGGGACGTGAGCAGGGGCGTGCTGAGGGTTTTGCCATGAGGATGCCTTGGCCTCACCCTTCACCACATTGGTTCCTCCCAGCTGGAGCTGGCCACGGCCAAGAGCGACATGAACCGGCACCTGCACGAGTACATGGAGATGTGCAGCATGAAGCGGGGCCTGGACGTGCAGATGGAGACCTGCCGCCGGCTCATCAAAGGCTCTGCAGACAGGTGCGCGGCCCAAGCTGACAAGTGGGGCCCATTTCATCTGCCCAGCCCATGTGTCTGTCCATCCGCCCATCCATCCAGTGAATATTAGTCACCTACCTCCCGTGTGCTAGATGACTTACTCTTTAACCTCACGCAACTCCTCCCTGCCCCCACTGACCTAAGCTGCTTGTCCCAGGCCTGCCGTGTGTCTGGCCATGGGGACACAGGGAATGCCGCAGTCACAGCCCCTGCCCGCACGAGCCTATGCCCCACTTTCTACTGAGCTGGGCCGTGGAGGGGGTGGGCAGGGAGCTCCTCTGTGCCATGCCCGAGGGGCTCCCAGTTGTCCCTAGGAAGCAACTGACTTCCCCTCCCCTCTCCCAGCCTGTGTCTGTCCCCAGGAGACTGACATGCATCAGGCCCCCCTGCCTGTAAGGAACAGGCAGCCCCGTTAGTGAGACAGGCATGCTAATAATAAAATGGGATAATGCATGTATTATAAATTACTTGGCACAAAGCACAAATACATGTTCATTGTAATTGTTCCCCTTATTAGGAGTATATTCCTGCGGGCTGTGATTCAGGCTGTAAAAGAGGGTGAGGCAACTCTGTGGGAAGCTGCGTGTGGGGCCCGAGGCTCCGCGTGTCCTACCTGTAGCTCACGGAATCCCTCAGAACCCACTGTCGTTATCTCTGTTGTTCAGATGGAGGAGCAGACACTTTGGCAGATTAAAGTTTGCCCAAGGCCCCCCAGCTCATCAGTGATAGAGCCAGCATTTGAACCCAGTGCCATTAACCACTATCCAGGATGGCCTCCCTTTGAGCTCTGAGTTAATTGGGGTTCACTGAGCACCTACTGTGTGCCCAGATCTGTGTTAGGAGATTGGAGGGTAAGGGGCTTTCGGCACCCAGAACCATTAGAGGCCGGTGCAGGGGTTCCCAAGAAGTCTCGAGAGCCACGTTCAGCTTGGGAGTGAAGGGGGTCCTAAGGGAAGCAGAGTGAGGGCAGGGTCCCAGGACAGGCCCCGCCCCAGAGGTTAGATCTTACACGAGTGGCTGCTGAGCTGTTTCCGCTCCTTGAATCCCTTCTGGGGTCCTCAGGCTGCCCTCTGACCACCGCCCGTTCTCTTGTGCCTTCCAGGAACTCCCCGTCCCCCAGCTCCGTGGCCAGCAGTGACTCAGGAAGTACAGACGAGATCCAGGATGAGTTTGAGCGGGAGGCAGATGTGGAGCCCATGGTCAGCTGATGACTGAGACCCCTGTGCCTGGTGGCCTTGGTGGTGGGGCCTCAGCACCCTCTCCTCACGGGGCCAGGAAGGCTCCTTGGAGGAGGGTTCCAGCCCTCGCCACAGACTTCCTCCGCCCTCCCCTTCTCCGGAGGCCCTGAGGGACCGCTGCTTCCTTCCTTCCTTCCACACCCGCCACCAACCAGTGCCCCTTCTCCATCCACCCACCCAAGGAATGGTGCTCTCAATTTCTATCGTTCTCCACATAACAAATGCAGACTTCTGTCTGGATGATGCAGTGTTAACTGTGCCTTTTCCCTTAAGCTGAGCCACTTTGAGCTCCAAAGAAGAATTATTCCTAGCAGGTGTTTTTATATAAAACTCTAAGGTGAGGGTGGGGGTGGGGGGCGGGGCGTGGTTTCATGTGGTTTTCTACCCTCCCACCTGCTCCTCTGATTGGCCATGAGCTATGCCCCCTCTGCCAGCCAATGCTGACCAGGGAACGTGGGGTGGTCCACCTCCCCCCCCCCCCCCAGGATGGAACTGTTAGCTTCTGCAACCTCTCCAGGCCTGGGTGAGGACCTCCCAAGGGCTTTGCACTTACCAAACGAGAAAAAGAAAAACAAGGGAAGGAGGGAGGGAAGACAACATTTTATTCTTTTTGGATTGAGTGGCAAAGCAGAGGGACAAGGCACTGTGGGGGAAAGTGGAGCCTCACTGTGTTTAAACTATGCAAAAAACAAAACAAACAAAAAGCAGCTTGCCTTATATACTGTGGAAGGTAGGCCCTCCCAGACTCACGGTTTGCCCTTGGAGCTGGGAGGCCAAAGCTAGGGTGGGTGATGTGTCTCACTGTCTGGGTGAGCGCTGACTTGGGAGGGGGTTCGGTCAAGGTCAGTGAGGAGGCCTAGGTCTTGCAAGGCCCTTGACTACCTGACTCTGCTTTCTTGGGACCTCTGTGGGTTTGGGGGTGGGGGGGGTCTTTTATTGCCCTGGTGACTTGATGTTTTTTCCTCTGTTTCCCTCCAACTCTAAGGGATTAGAGGTCTGCCATTTCTCTGTGAGAAAGTCTGAAGGGAACCACCCCTTCCGTAGTGGGGCTGGGCTAGGCCCACCTGCTGCCCTCTTGGTTCTCCTCTGTGCCCCAGCCCGCTCTTCGGCCACCAGCAGGCATTGGAAAGGGAGGAGGAGGAGGCAATGAGGGCTGCTGGCACGTGGGAGGTGGTGGAAGTAGGCGCTCAAGTGAGAGCCATTGTTCAGCTCATGGACATCCGCAAGCTTCTTTCCCTACCTGACCGACCAGTGGGGAGTTAATGGAGCCAGTGTCTCCCCAAGACTTGAGCAGGCCTGCGTTGAAGGGTGCTGTGTTGAGGCCACTGCCCGCTTTTATTTTTTGATTTGTTCCCAGTTTCTTCTGTGGACCTCCTCCTGTGGGTGATTGTCAGGTTTTGTTTTTGTTGGCCCAGCAGCTCCCCCTGGAGGTTAAAGGGGCAAACTGCGCCCAAGGACCAGAACTCACCACCCACTGCTCGCGTCTGGAGGCAGCGGAGGGGCTCTGGCTTCCAGTGGGATGTGCCCCCCGCCCCCACCCCGTCTTTCCTCCCCTTGAGGGGCCTTCATTCTCTTCTGTTTTCCTCACCTGTCTTGCAGTCTTAAAACCATTGTTTATAATATTCACATAATATATAGGTAGAGAAAAGAGTGTGTGTGTCAGTGAGTGTGTTGCTTTTATTTATCACACCGTGGTGGCCTCTAGCATTTTCTTTCTTTTTCTTCTTTGTTGTTGTTGGGGGCGGGCATCCTACTGTGTCTGTGGCATTCTGGCTGAGAGGCGTCCATTCCCAGCGTCTCTTCTTAGTTACAACAGTCCCCTGCTAGGCACCAGGAGGGCCCTTGGTTTCTGAGAAGAGACGACCCCTTTGCTTCCTCCTCAACAACCCTTGTTCTAAAGGTTACAGGGTTCAAGCGTACCTGATTGTTATTGTCGTTATTCTTATTATTGTCTTAGTTTAGTTTTATTTTAACCAAAGGGTATCAAGGCCAGTTGGGCTTGGACCTCAGCTGCTAAAAAGATTTTCCGTTTCCAGGAGGGCGGGTAGATGGCTGCCCTCAAAGGCCTCGACTGTCCAGGGCAGAGGTAGGCATCGGATGGTGTGGTCAGGCAGGTGGAGGGGGAGCCAGCCCCTGGTTGTCCCCCAAGGTGGTCGGAGGGTGACCTACCTTTGGCGTTAAGACAGTGAGGCAACAGTGTAAGTATTTGAGGGTCACTAAGGTGACTGTGGTGATGGGTGTCCCGTGGTATTATTTTTGCTTCCCCCCTTGTATACATGGGATGTTTGTCTCTGGGGACTCGAGTACTCTGAATTTGTCCAGGGAGTATGGAAATGGCAGGAGCCAGAGACAGACACGGGCTGGAATGTTCCTTCTGGTTTTCAATAGCTCCTCTCCCCTGGTGCAGGTGGAAGGGGGCATAAAGGGGAGCAGCAAGGGTGTGGCCTGCCTCCTGGGCAGGGGCCTGGGCCTGGCTGCCTCCCTCCCTACCCAGTTCTTTTTTGAGTTAGTGGCCTGGGGGCCTTGCTTGTCTCCTCACCATGAGCCCACAGTTTGCCAGGAAAGACCCCAGCGCTCTCTGGGGCATCACCAGGGCTGGATGGGACACCCTGGCCCGTCCTTTGTAAAGCTGTAAATACGAATTTGGTTTCCTATTTCTCAGCCCAGTGTCATATTGACATTGGTACTTTAGATTGTTCTCAGATGGGCCCTCCTGTGCTGCCTTCTCTCACTCTCCTAGTTTTGGGGGTTTTATAAAAAGAGGATTAGGGAAGGGCAAGGAGGGTCACTTCCCTTTGGTTCCCTGGTTGTGAAACACATACACACACACGTGTGTACATATGCACACATGCCTCTGAGACTCTGAACAGGAAAGGAATGATCGGCAAGCGAACACATTTTGTTTTCTTGGTGCAATATGTCTCAAGGTCCCTGAAGGGTCAGTCCATCCAGAGCTGTGGGTACAGCTCAGATGACCTAGGGAGAATCAAACCACTCTGGCTTTGGGATGGTGGAGAGGGTGTGGGGTAGGGGGTCATATAAGGTGTAACTTAAGCTCAGTGTAATCTATTTATAAAGCAAGAGACTCTCATCTATTTTTATGAAAGGAAAGGTTTTTTAATCTAGGGTAGGCAGTTGTGGTGCCAGCGTTTTTCTGTGGACACGATGCATGTTGCGCTGGATGTAATATAATCGGTGCCCCTCACCCTGTCTCCCTGTTCTCACCGAGGTCTCCTCCACACCCAGGAGGAGTGGCTTCGGAAGAGTGCAGGCCCCACTTCACCCCATGTCCCTGTTCCCTGATTGCCCCAGCTCCTGGGTCCTTGGAAGTCTTGGGGAGGGGGTGGCACTTGTGGGAGTGGGTGGGCAGTGGGGAGGGGTTCAGAATTGAAGTGGGGGAGGGACAGTGGGCACTAGGTAGCTTCAGAGGGTGGGCTCTGCCAGGATCCATTTCCAAGTCATCTGTGTTGGGCTGTCAGTTCGGGGACCATGTGGCTTCCTTGGGGCCTGGGACCTACTAGGGCTTTAGTGGGTCCCAGGTTGTTAGGAAGCTGGTGCAGGAGTAGAAATGCCATGAGAAGATTACCCATAACCCGGTCCTGGCTGTGCCTGCTTCCTGGGCTGCCAACCTTGTTGTGCTCCTCCAGGGCCCCGGATGAGGGCCTGGGGTGCCAGGGGCTTCCTCGGACCTGCCGCCTCTATCTAGAGACCAAGCCCTGGTTCTAGAAGGACACTCTCCTACAGTGCGGTGTCTAGAGACAGCCGGGTGGGTATAAGTAAAGGCAAATTCTCTCTGGAAGGGAACTTTTCATGGGTGGAAGATTTCCAGCCTCACGGTGGGCTGTGTGTGAATCTTGGACAAAGCTCTCACTATTCCCACTGCCAGATCCTCAAAGAAATAAGGCAAAGGCACCCCCACCAAGACCCCCTTCGTGGACATTTTAGCATCTACCTGGTCTTTAGACCCATCCAGGGAGACTTTCCATCCTGTAGTCCCATCCCACCCCACCCCACCGTGGCTGTTTGCCCGCTGGTCTAGATCAAAGGGAAGGGGCGACGGGTTATACTCATTGAAAGACTACTGATCCTACCAGAAACCAACCTGTTTACTGTACTGTTGTAAATATCATGCCCTTTGTATCCTGTATATTGGCTTCTTTTAAATAAAGTGAAATGTCTTAGAATTGATCGTGCATTTTTTTTTTAAATTGAGGATAAAGTAGTGATGGGGGGAGAGGCAAGAGGACTGAGGGCCGTATAAACACGAAAACAAACAAATTAGCCAAACAGTGATAAAACAGGGAACTTTCACATCACCTGTTACATTTGCATCTCATCATAAAGTCTTGAGAAGTAGATAAAGCAGTATTTGTTACACACGTTACAGAAGGGGAAGAGAGAGCCAGAGAGTTCACAAGCTGAGTAATTGACGTAACCTGGTTTGACATGGAGGTGCTGTTCATCACAAAACCCCCATTTCTTAAACCTCTTCACAGTACCCACGAGAGGCCACCTCCTGGGCTCTGGATTTGACATTATCCAATGTTCTAGTTTCTTCTTTTTAATGGCCAAATTCAGGGAGACATTACCCCACATGAAGTGGGCCCCCTAATTAGGGGTTTCTTCAAGGATTAAGAGAAACAGCCATCACCAATTCCAATTTACTTTTTACCATCTCCAAGACTTACACTTGGTATAGTTTCTTCTTCCCACTCCCCACTGTTTATATTCCCAGAAGTCATCTTACGGGTAGACTCGACAGAAAACAATGGTACTGTCCCGTTTCAAACAGTAAGATCAGCCTAGTCTCGCTGGGCGAAATTCGGGGAGTCAGTAGACTGACCATACCTACTATTTGAAACGGGACAGTACCATTGTTTTTGTTCTGTTTAAAACGGAACATCTGGTCAGCTTACTTAAAGGGTGTGACTTGCTGGGGGAAAAGGAGTAGCATGAGATAATGAGGGCATTCTAAGGAGGATCTTATTATCTCCACTTTATAGACAGGGAAACTGAGGCCCAGGGAAGTTACATATTTTGCCAAGGTCATAGGAAGAACTACAATCAGCATTGGAACTCTGACTCCTAGCCAGGTTCCCTGTTCTCGCTGGTGGAGGAAATATAAACAGATACACTAGAAGAGAATGTAAGAAAAGCTGTAACAGCACTTCAGGAATAGAATGGGTCCCTATGACTCCGTCATCAGGAAGGCTTCAGCATCCAAATTTTGAATAATGTTCAAGCCTCACCATACTTCTCCAAGAGACCCGAAAGTTTGATCGGGGTGGGGGTGGGGGTGGGGCTGGGGGTAAAGAACAGGAGCCAACTAGTTCTGGGCCAGTCTTTGAAGGAAGAGCTAAGCATAGACAGGCTCGGGTTTTATCTTTTATTGACCATAATCCGCAAGGAATCAGGTTGATTTATCTGGGTGCCAGGCCAGGAGGTGGAGGGTGGCTGGGTCCCGGGGGGCTGGAGGCAGGGACTGCAGGTGCATCCCCAGGGCTGCAGCCCCCGGGGGAGAAGCACGGGGCTGCCCGCGGTGGGGCCCTTCGGTGAGTGAGCGTTTGGCAGCCAAAGGCCAAGGGCTACACAGGTGGTCTAACAACGGCCGCACCTGAAGCGCAGGCCAGCTGTCCTTACGCGCCCCCACACGTGCCCCACGCCCGCTCTCTCATTGGTTCTTTCAGCCCCTCCTCCGTGGAAGACTGCGGTATGACCGCTCCTCTGATTGGACCAGAAGCTTCCATGTGTCACTCTGATTGGCCGGTGGGGTTGACGCCCTCTCTCCCAAGACGGAGGCTGGGTCATACCATAAAGAGACGAGGGGGGAACACGTATATTTCAAGACTTCCCTTTGGATTACCTCGTCCTACGTCATCTCATGGCCCTACCATGCCCTTAAAACGAGAATCATTTTATTAGCATAGGAGAAAATATATAGGTATTTCGGTTAACCCTGACTCGAAGGACGGCCAGGGTGACTGAGCACCCCCACTTTCCGAAGTGGTGCGCTCCTGGCGGGGCCGCGCCTTCTGACTGCACCCGGGTGGACCGCCCGGAGTGGACCGTCCCGCGGACGTCGCGCCGCGAGCCTGAGATGCTGCTTGAGATGCTGCCCCCCGCGCTCCGCCGCGCCCTCCTGGCCCGCCCCTGGAGGGGAACCGGGTGAGTAAGCACCGGGCCTGAGGAGGCCGCGAGCGATGCTGCTGGCCGGGGTCCCGGGGTCGCTGGGCTTCCCCTCCCCACTCCCTTCCTCACTGCCGGACCTCCGCGGGGTTCCCAGGGCCCGCCTTCCGCCGGGGTCGCTTACCCTAGTGCCCCTACCACGTAGCCTTCCTCCCACTGCGACCTCCCTGTCTCTCTCCTTCAGCGAGGGGGGCCGCCACCCCGAATCCTGCGTCCGAGTGGGCTGCCTCGGTGCCCTCCCGGCTCCCACGCTCGGAAGGGAGCCTCCTCCACACTCGTCTTGCTCCTAAAACTGGATCTAAATGTGCTCACCCCCGGAGTGTGCTGGCTTCCCCCGAGGGGCACGTCTGTTTGGGGCCACCACACTTATTTATCACTTCCACCCCCTCCGTCTCACGTTCAGCATCCCCCTCGGGGATCCCCTGAGTCCTCCCTACCTGGATTTCTACCTCTCGTCTTCCTCTCCCCCTTTCTCAAGTTAAGTGTTGGTCAGAAAAGGGACCCCTTTCTTCTGGTAGGGGGAATAATGTTTATGGAGGGCTTGTCGGTGCTGTTCGCCGTTACACACTTGGTGTCTGCTTCCTTGCAGTGACTCATGAGCTAATACATCAGTGCACTGACTAGTGGCAGGCACATAGGTAGTGCCCAGTAGTTATCAGGGGCCCACAGTCTGCTGAGGCTGCCCCCTTATGGACCAGTGTTTCTGTCTGTCTCCCTTTCAGAACCCGGGAGCTCCCGTCCCCAGTTTGAGTTTTGTTTTCCTGACTCCTAGGACTGACCAGCTATGTCTCTCGTGCTGAGCTAGGCCCTTTTTGAGTTAATCAGTGTCCCGAGGGATGGCTCAGGGGTGCCCTGGGTAGAGGTGAGTTTCAACACTGCTGTGTGCCCTCTGTGAGTGGGGATGGGATAGGAAAGGGCACAAGAAGAGGACCTGGGAGTGAAGGGCTCCTCTCCCAAGCCAAGGTTGGGGCCATACTTGCATGGTCCCCTTTGCTGGCCTCTCCGCACTTTTGAGACCACCCCTCCCAGACCCCAGTTAGAAGTCGCATAGGTTTGGCGTTTACTCAGCACCTACCACGTGCAGGTGCTGTGCTAAACATTGTAAGAAGGAGTACCCAAGGGGTTAACATGTGGGTGGGACCTTCAGATAGTTTTCATTTTAAAGGGGGAGAAAGACTTGGACATAAAAAAAAAAATACCCTCTAATATCTAGTAGAAGCAATCTTAAAAAAAAAAACAAGAAGCCCATTTTAACAATAATATTTATCAAGCAGTCAAATACCATAGGACTGGCTGGCACTATGCGGATAAGCACTGTATCGTCCCCATTTTACAGATGGGAAACTTACCTGCCAGTTCAGGCAAATGCAGGACTGAAATTGCTGTCAGTCTGACTCCAGACTCATGCTCATAATTGCAGAGCCACCAGGGTAGAGATAAAGCATTCTGCAACCAGGGAGAAAGCGGTTTTTTGCATGCAGACCTGCAGGCTCAGGTCACCTCTTCCGATAACATGGTAGCTGGCCCCCTGCCCTAGCCAGGGTTTCTCAACCTCATGGCACTATATTAACATTTTGAGCTGGATAATCCTTGTCGTGGGGGCCATCCTGTGCATTGTAGGATGTTTAGCAGCATTTCTGGCCTCTACCCAGCAGATGCCATTAGCACTGCACAGTTGTGACAGCTTAAAAATATCAGACATTGCCATATGTCCCCTGGGGGCAGGAGGACAGCGTTAGTGTTTGGTCACGTGCTCATTTATTCGACACATTTAGGACATACCTGTGGAGGGCCATGTCTGCATTTAGGAAGAAACAATTCTCCGACAGTTTTAGTGATCTCAGTGTCCTATACACTGAGTATAGGACACAAGTGCTGAGAAAAACCACCTGTGGAGGAACTGGTATGGATGATGTTCTGTAGTGTTTCCCTTTTTGCCTGGAGTGACAGGAATCTCAACCAGTTATTTTAAACATACTTTTGATTGTTTTCTTTCTTTCTTTAACTAGTGTTTATTGCAAAAAGTACCAATAAGGCAAAAAAAAAAAAAAAATACAAAAATCACCTGTTGTAATCTCACAGGACAGAGCTAACCACTGTCATCATTTTGATTAATATCCTTTTAATTTTCCAGGAATAGATCTGCTTTCAAAAAAAAAGGGGAGGCTCATCTGTAAATGATTAAAAAAAAAACGTTGCAGTTGGCATACAGTATTATATTCACTTCAGGTGTACAGAATAGTGATTAAATATTTATATAACTTACGAAGTGATGCCGCTGATAAGTGTAGTACCCATCTGACACCATACCGTAGTTATTACAGTATTACTGACTGTATCCCCTGTGCTGTACTTGACGTCCCTGTGAGTGTTTTTGTGACTGGCTTCTTAATCTCTTACTATTTTTTGCCTATTCTCCCCAAGCCACTCCCGCGCGGCAGCTGTTCAGCCCCAGGTGTTAGGAGGAGAGCACTGGCTGGGAGTCCAGCCCTGGGGGCCTGGTGTTGGCTCTGACGCTGCTTGTGCGTCATTTTAAAAAATATTTCTCAGGTGCTTCCTGTGGGCCGGGCAGTGTGTCCTGTACTGAACGAATGGACACAGGTCGGCCCAATAGAGCTGATGGCTTCAGGAGGCCAGTCAGCTCTGACATGAGGGTTGTCAATGATGCTTCAGAAAAGTGAGAGGCTAAGGAGGATCAACAGGGGCCCATGCAGATGGTGCGAGGCTGGCCATGTGAAGAGCGTCTCACGTGGAGGGGACCGCAGAAGTGACCAGGGTGACTGGATCACAGCAAATGAGGTGGGAGGCGGCAAGGACGATGGGCACTGGAGACCTCAGGAAGGATTCTGAAGAAATGAGAGGCCACTGAGTAGCCCTTTCTCTGTCTTTCTGTGTCTGGTGATCAGATTTACATGTTAAAACTAAAACTTTGGCTGCGGTTTGGGGAGTAGCTTGGAGACAGTGGAGAAGGCGTGGTCGTTTGCAGTTGTCCAGGCAAAAGCTGATGGTGCCATGGACCAGGGTGGAGGCCACCCCACGGCCCCTCAGTTTCCCCCTCTGTGAGTGTCTGAGGTTGTGTTCACTGGCTCAGCGCTCCATCCAGCCCTGCTGTTGCCTGTAGCAGATGTTTTCACTTTTTTTCCTTTTTTTTTTTTTCACTAGAGAACGGATCCACGTTATGTACTTTTCAGTAAGTTTAAATCCTTGAGGCGTGCAGCATTACACGGATTCTGTGTCCTGTGGTCTTAGGAAGAAGGGTGCTTGGGAATTTGGCCGCTGTTTCCATGAGCACAAGTTAGGTACCTTTCCCCAGATGACTGGTTTTGCTCAGTTTGCCACCAGGAGTGACTGTATTATCCTTTGCCTTGTACACATAAGCTTATCTCTTGTCTGGACAGAATTCAGTTTCATCTTGAGCATAAACACCTTCAGTGTTAAGAAGGACTGTGAGCTCTCTCTGGTTGCAGACACCCCGCTTATAGACGGCAAGGATGGCCTTGGACCCCAGCCTTCCAGCATCTTTGTTTTCGAAGTCTGGTTCCCTGCAGGCCTCCACAGGCTTCGAGATGGCCAAAAAGCTGCAGGAGCTGTCTTGACGCTGTGGCTTTTTCAGCTCAGAGGGTGGGGAGGGGAGCTAAGGTCTCACACCCAGGCCGGGAGGTCCCCCAGGTGAGCAGAAGGGGCACCCCACGTTCTTAGGTGGAATCTGAGTCAAATTCAGACTCTCTCCTCTGCCTCCTTCCTGAAGTGAGAGGGCTGAGAGCTGCCCTAAGCAAGGTCAGCCGGGTTCGCCTCTGCATCCCCGAGCTGGGATGATACAGTGTGCCAGCCCTTTCGACCCCATCCGAAGTACCGCTGCGCCCTTGAGGTGTGGAGTAAATGTCCTGCCTAGCAGGGCCTTGCGGATTCTCATAGAGGCCCCAAGTCCCGTGTGTGACCCTGCCCCGCCCCCACTCCCCAATTGACAGGAGTCCCTGGAGTTTGGGCTCTAGTTGACTAACTGGTCTCTGTCCCTCAGGCCACATGCAGACTGGTGGACTGCTGGGCCAGGGCGTGGAGACTTTCCAGGCCCAGAGAAGGCTGAGGGCGTGTGTGGTCCTGAGGTCACAGTGGCCTCTGCCCCAGGCAAGGTGGAGGGAGGCCTGTGGGGATGTTTCTGGCACTGCCTGGGAGGCAGCAGGGAAAGGAGAGCTGGTAACTAACTCCATTTCCAGCTTCCGCCCCGGGTGGACCATGGATAGGACTCTGTCATCAGCAGTATCTGTGGAGCACCCGGACCAGCGTCTGCTCCCTGGGGATGTCTAGGGACCAGTTTGTCTTTGGAAGCCAGGCCTAGGGGAGTGAATGTTCTGGAAGACCTTTACAGTTCTCTTAGAAAAACGTAAGAGCAGGGGGTGTGAAGAAAGGCAAGCAGTTTTAGGCCTCACAGTGACCTGCAAGGAACTTAGGATTATTCCCACTTTTTTCAGGTGAGGGAGCAGGCCCGTGGAGTTGATAACAATGGGCTGAGGTCTGGGAGCAGGTGTGGGTCTGGGTCCCAGATATGTCTGCTTTTTCACACCCACCAGGAACTGGGGGTCAGAGAGAGGTTGGGGCTCCAGGCCCCAGCTCAGCACCTGCTCTCCACTCACTGAGTAGCAGTCTCTCAGCTTACAGACTACGTGGCCTCTGAGGCTCAGGCAGGGGCTGCTGGAACCTTCTAGATGGCCCCAGAAGGAGACGCTGCCCTCCCCTTTCCTGAGGGGCCGTTGGGGCTTGTGGCTGCTGGTCTTTTCTGGCCTCTTGATTCTCGTTTCCACTACCATAGGTGGAAGGGGCAGTGTGGATTTTGATTTATTGAGCACATATCTGACTTAGCATTATTATCTCTTCAGATCTGCAGAGTAACCTCATGAGATGGGTGTGGCCCCAAGGCAGTGACTAGCTCAAGGTCGCACAGCTAGTGGGAGGCCGAACTAGCCCCATACTTCTTCCTGTGGGTAGGGGGCAAGCGGGCCTAAGGAATGTGTCCTCTTCCTAGGGCATGGTGGGTGTGGGGGAGGGGGAAGGGGAGGAGGTGAAGGTCCCATACTCACCTTGCCCTGGGGTATGGGGTGACCGGGCCCCACCCCTCTTCCCCTCCTACATTGCACAGGCCCCTTTCTGCTTCTATCCTAGGCCCCCCACTCAGGCCCCTGCACTTGACCCTCTCTCCTCTCTCCACCTGGACTGCCCCTCCCAGCGCTTCCTAAACCTCTAGAGCCACCTGCTCAGGCCTTCTCTGAACGCCCTGGCTAAGGTAGCCTCACCCTTCCCCCTACTCATTTTCCTGTCCCCTCTAGTCATGGTGCTTAGTTCTTGTTCGTGTCCCCCACTAGAGGTCAGCTGCGGGCAGCCGGAGCCTTGCTGTCCTGGTCACTGTTGTATGTCCGTGTCTAGAACAGCATCAGATATATAGCACGTGTTCAGTAACCTTGTAGGATGAATGCGTGGCCAGCCCTCACGGCCCCTGATTTTGTGTCCGTTTGAAACCCCCAGGCTGGGTCTTTGAGCCCCCAGCCCTCCTCCTAGTGAGAGAAAACCAAGCGGCCCCGAGCCTCATAGCCATTGAGAACACATAACTTGTGTTCTGTAAGCTACTGTACAGAACAGCGGCCTCCCACGAGGTCACTGTCAGACCACGATGACATGAGGCACAACAAGCCCACTTCATAATTCTGTCTAAGCACACACAAAACCAAGGCCACTGTGCCATTGTGCATACCAGACACCCCTCTCTTGCTACACGAGGGATTGCATCCCCCAGGGGTGCATTCTCCCTCCTGCAGTGACCGCTAACCTGCCTTTTCCACCCCCATAGGGTGTCTGGCTGACACCGGAGGGAGATGATATCTGGGTTTGCTGGACTCAAATCCAGGTTCCTCCTGATCTTGGTCTTAAACTAGTCATTTTTTCTTTTAGGACCTAAATTGCCTTATATCCATAACAGGGTCTTTGGTTCAACCTACCTGATGGGCCCATCCATGATGGATAGAAGGTGTTACCAAGTCTGACAAGCCCTGTGTGTGTTAGGTGGCCTTTGTCGCTATTGTTCTCGTTTATAGATGAGGAAACTGAGGCCTGAAGGAGAAGTCCCACAGCTGACCCCCAGATACATTAGGGGTGGTGGTCATAGAGGTTACTAATCAATGAGGCCATAAGGTCCCAGGTTAGACAGCAGTTCCAGAACAAAGAGTTCTTGAAACTCAGTGCCCAGGAACCAGTCTGCCTCTGTGAACAGTGCAGGGGCACTCCCTAAGTTCATGGCCCACATGTCAAATGTTCTTTTTTTAAGATTTATTTTTATTGTTTTTGACAGAGAGACGGACACAGAGAGAGGGAGGAGGGCCCAGAACAGTCTCCATAGTTGCACATCATTGGTTTTTCCACATAGTTTCATTCCAAAGGTGGGCGGGGCTGCACAGGACAGGAACTGGGCCGGGGTCTCACCCCGATAAGAGCCGAACTGGGGCCACTTCCCAGTTCAGCATATGGGTCCACACTGGCTGGGGCTGGGATTCGATCCTCGGTCCTCGGGGCTGCAAAGTGAACGCTTAACCCACTGAGCCATCCCGGCTTCCCCATCGGATGTTCTTGACCCCCCATTCTTGCTCAGCAGTTTGTGCCGGGGCTCTCAGCTGGTTCCCAGTCTGAGGGGACCCAGCCCTGGAATGTCTTGCCTTTGCTGCTTAGAGAAAGGTGTGACATGGGTCTGTTTTGGGATAAAGTTTGCCTTGTGGGAAAATGAAGGGAGAATAAACCCTCTTTATGTCCAGAACACTTAGAAGTGACATCGCATCTATGGATTGAAAGTTCAAACAGCCATGTATGTTTATATGACTACTCATACTTCCTGGATCTGGAAAAAGGGTTAGAGGAGACAGGCGACATGCCCGAGCATACACAGTGGCAGGACTGGGACTTGAACAGGGGTTTTTGGACCCCAAGGCCTATCCTCACCCCCCCAGTTCTATAGTTGCTTTGGATTTCAGGATCCCCTGTTGGAGAGAGAGGGGTGGGGGCTGGTGGTGGCCATTGCTGACCCGTCTCTCCGCCCACCCGTGCTTCCAGGCTTCGGTGGAAGCACACCTCCTCCCTGAAGGTGGCCAACGAGCCCATCCTGGCATTCGCGCAGGGCAGCTCCGAGCGAGAAGCACTACTGAAGGTAAGGGAGGGTGGGGGCACCGAGTGGGCGGAGGGCGTGGGCAGAGGCAGCCTGCAGCAGCCCCAAGCGTGCTTCTCTGTGCCTGCAGCCACTACCCCCGCTGCCCCTGATCCCAGCCCTGGAAGGAAGCCTGGAGTCTGGGGAGAGCTGTGTGTCTGGAGGGTGGGAGAAGCTGGGAGCAGCAGACGGGGAATCAGGACCTCTTTGGCACCTCCGTCCGGGTCAGGGGTCAGAAGCCCACAAATGTTTTAGGCTTCCAAACCTTCTTCCATTAATAGCCAGTATTTTAAAAATGGTGAGATTTCATGTAAATTTCAGGTGCAGTTTTTAAAACCTTTTGTGTAACAGGAAAACCTGGCAATGCTGGCCAGACCTTTCTGCATGACAGGAAGTGACAGTGGAGTGGGGCTGAGTCCAGCTGTCCCCTCAGGGGCACACGCTCTCTCACCACAGACCCGACCTGGCACCTTTCTCATTTCTGTTTCTGCCTGGGCACCTGTGTTTGCAGACTCTGCATCGGGTTTTCGATGGGGAGAAGGGGAGAAGTGCCCATCTGACACCTCGTCTTCCTCTCCCAAGGCCTTGAAGGACCTGAAGGGCCGGACAGAGGCCATCCCGTGCGTGGTGGGGGACGAGGAGGTGTGGACCTCAGATGTGCAGTACCAGGTGTCGGTAAGTCCAGCGAGTGGGCAGGGCGCGGTCTCTCCCTGAGTCTGGGGTCCTTCTCTCGGGCAGCACATGAGCATGTGACGTGGAGTCGCTCCCTCCGAAGGAGATGGTGGTCCACTCCCAGATTTTGGATCCCATGCCCCGGTATGAAACTTCCAGAAGCAATCTTGGGGGTGCTGTCATAAAAAGCCCCAACCTCACGCCTGCCAGGAGGAAGTTAAAAACAGTGACTGCCACCAGCTTCACCCTGGAGACATTGACTCATTGACCACCTAGAGTGTAGGGAGCAAGGACAGAATGTGAGAATCAAGGATAATCCTTCCATAGAAAGGACAGCCACTAACGCCAGGGTCTATTTGGGGACCACTGGTCTAGCTGACCATGAGCTCATTTGAGGTGAGTCCCCAGGGTGTGGCCAGGCCAGCGCTCCACCCACAGGAACACTGTGGGGCCCTGTCCTGCCTGCACAGACTTCTCTTTCAGTCCCTACGCCCCTTAGAGGTGGGAAGAGCTGGAAGCTGCCTGTTGTACAGACCAGGGAGAAGCTCAGCAGTGTGAAGGGACTGGCTGGGTGACACAGAACAGGGCTGATCGATCCAGCTCTGCAGAGTCCTCTCCCACTGATGTTGGTTCCGATGAATTCATTCGCACCCTGACTATTCCTCAAGAGCATTCAGAAGCCGCTTATTAATTAGCATTCATGTGCATTTTAAACCACTGGAAATTACTGTGATGTCAAGAAACATTTCTAGCCCACTCTGGTTCTCACAGGGGTGCGATGTGGGCTGTGTGATGTCCTTAAGGAGCCAGGCAGCCACACTGTGCTCAGCCCATAACAGTCCTCTCCATGGACAAGAAAGATCCTGAGGCATCCACCCAACATTTTCTGTTACTCTTGATGGACTTCTCTCCAAGGGCGTTAGGGGCACTGGAGGGCTAGGGTGAGAATGCTGGGCTCCAAGCCTCCTGATGGCATTGTCCTAAGAAACCCTCCTGCTTGGGAGTGTACGGGGCCAGGAACTGGCGTACACTTTGGATGGACCAGGAAACTCATTCCTGTGAGGGAGGAAAGGGTTGGCTCTCTTGCATTAGGGTAAGCATGTTCTGGCTCTGTCCAGGTGGAACCCAGAGCAGGTATAGGCTGGGGTGAGGGTGAGGGTGAGGACCCAGGGTTCCCCCTCTCAGGGTTCTAAAGATGGCCTTGGGCAGGAGTCACCCAAAGAGGTGACCTGGAGCCTGTGTTCCTAGGCACCCACCAGAGTTCCTGACACCTGGAGTCCTCGGAGCATGTCCTGGGTTCTGCGGGTTCCTCAGGGCTTCACCAGGTGCGTGCCAGGTGCCAGGTGCCAGCCAAGCGTGGCTCCCACGGCCTCATGCACATGTCGTGTCTCTGTACCTGCAGCTCCCCAGGTCTCCATGGCTGCTGGGACATCTGGTTTGTTTCCAGGCAGCTGGGATTTTGATGACCCCCTGGCTGGGCACGTCTCAGTTTCATGTCCCATGTTGCCTCACTGCCTGGCCACGTGGTAATCGCCGGAGCCCAGGCACGTGGGCAGTTGAAGGCGTGAGGGCAGGAGCTGCGTTGCTGGCACATGCTGCTGACTTGGGGTGTCCGCAGTCTGTTCAGACACGCTGAATCCAAGGGCCTGGGTTCTTGCTGCCTTCTCAGGCGCCGACGTGTCACAGGTGAATCTCAGGGGAGGACAGGCTGCCGGTGATTGTGCTGGGGGTTAAAAGGAAGGAGAAAGGGCCGCTTCTACGGAAACCTAGACCAGCACTCCCCACTAGAACTACCCGTGACGGTGACGGGAGCGTTCTGTGTCTGCACCATTCATCACAGCAGCCAGCAGCCATGTGGCTATTGAGTGCGTGAAATGTGGCTCGTGCAGTGGGCAGAGTTTAAATGCCAATAGGCACGTGTAGCTAGTAGCTGTCATATTAGACAGAAAAGTCCCAAACGGTCCATTGGCAGACTAACAGGTGGCGAAGTGTTGTTACGGTGTACACCAGGCCTGGGCAGACTTTTTTGGGGCAACAGTTGCTTCTTTCTCCCGTGCCGCGGTCCACTAGCCATTTACTTCCGCTTGCTCGGGCGCATACAGCCACCTCGACTGTGAAGAGCGCATTCTCGCCTCCAGCAGCTGTGCGTGTGCGTGCGACCAATGTGTTTCTGTTGTTTGGCTTCCCAGCCACTGGGTCCCGGCGTAATAGGTGTGCGCTACGACACATCTTTCTTGGTATAGGCGGTCACCCCATATTGCTTGGCCGTCCATTGGTGGGTCGTGATTGATGTCTTGCCCAGCCGTGGTGTAAACTCTACCACTGGCCCTGGGTAGGGGAAGAAGTGACATTGCTCACGCTGGCACCCAGCCCTGCTAGGGTCTGTCAGTGTTCGTTAATGTCCCTTTTCGATGAGTAAATCTGAGTCCCCTGCAGGGGCTCAAGAAGCAATGGCTCTGTCCCCTAGGGACTTGGGGCCGGGCAGGAATTCTGGGCAGCAGCCTCCTTGTTGGGAGCCGGTCTGTGCCTGAACGGAGAGGTTTTAGCGGGCCTTGATGGCAAAAGATATACATGCAGCTTCGCATGAAGGTCAGACAGCCGGTGCCAATTGACTAATGACCCAGAATGTGGGGTAAACGAGTGTATGGGAAGGGATCTGCTTGTCCTGATAATCATCTGCTGACACTGTATTTCTTAGTTAACGAGTAACCTGTCTAGTACTTTAAAATATCTCAGTTTCTCCCTGTTCCTTGTAATGACGTAAACTCTTGCTGTATAAGGCAAGCAATAAAGCTATTCGGGGCTCCTATTGAGGACCGTTGGCCGGCCATTTGGTCTGTCTTCAGTTCCCACCGCTCAAACTCAGGGACTTTGTTCAGCCAGGCTGGCTCCTGGTACCCCTCCTGCCAGCCCTGGTTTGAGGAATCTTCACCTGTGGCCCCATTTGGTCCTCCTTTCCATGCTGTGAGGGGGGGAAGCCCCCATCTCCCAGACCATGGACAGGAGAGGGGAGTCACTTTGCACAGGCCCCACAGCTAGTAGGTGCCAGCCTGGGATTCGAAGCCAGCCTGTCTGCCCACAAAGTCTGCGCTTTCCCTGAAAGACTGTGCAGTCCGTGCCTGGCTCATGTACTGGGAACCATTGTCTTACTCATCGAACAGCAGATGCCTCATAACCCTCAAGGGGCAGAGGCCAGCTTGGGCCAGGGTGCCTGGAGAAGGCTTGTTGGGGGTTGGAGGGGACAAAGCGAGAGCCCTGCCCCCTCACCCCTGTCCTGGCACCTCTCCTGAGCATTGGCCTCACTGTTCTCTTCTTGCAGCCCTTTAACCATGGACACAAGGTGGCCAAGTTCTGCTACGCAGACAAGGTGAGTCTCTGACGGCTTTGGGGTTGGGGTGCTGCTCCTGTTTTGCCCTGCTGGCTGTTGACACGGAGGGGGACATGAGACACTGCCTCCTTCTGGCCACTGGGGGGCGGAGGTATTTTGGGGGCAGCCAGAATTAGGGGGGTCCCTGGGCTGGTGTCTTTAATGGGACCAGGCATGTAAGGGTTCACGTTAGCCAAATGCGAGCTGCCTTGGTCAGGGCTAGGACATTTCCTGACATGCCTGTTGCCGTGAGGCAGGCCCAGATTTGGGGAGAGGGAGGAGATTCTGGAAGACTGAGTGAGGGAAACTGAAGACAACCCGGGTGGAAAGCCAGCCCAGGAGCTGCGTCACGGGGGACCATCGAGAGGGACGGGGTGGCCTGTGGCAGGGGGCCTAGGAGCTGGCAGGTGGTGAGGAGGGCACTGGCAGCTGGGATGTCCACCGTATGTATGTATCAGGCTGTGGTTCTGGCCCGTCAAGGGCAAAGCCAGTCCCCTGCCCTCAAGGGCTGGTGTCTCTGGGTGGTGGGTTCAGGGGCCCCAGGCCCCAGAAATGAGGCGAGGCCTTGATGAGACCATGCGAGAAAGTGGAGCAGGCTTGACAGCTGAGGAACCCAGCTGCCAGGTCCCTGAGACTTCTCCAGGTGGCAGCAGCGCAGGTCCCGAGTCAGGTGGCCTAGCTGGCAATCAGACATGCTGTGTGCAGCTGGGGCGAGTGGGCGCTAAGGGCCAAAGGGGCGGGAGTCTTCCCAGGTGCAGAGCAGCCTCCTGATCGCTCCTCCCTCTCTCGTTCCCCTGGGACCCCTGTGCTACAGGATGGAGTCCCCAACCTCTTCCTCTTCATTAGGCCCTGCTCCACAAAGCCATCGAGGCTGCCTTGGCCGCCAGGAAGGAGTGGGACCTGAAGCCCGTCGCGGATCGGGCCCAGATCTTTCTGAAGGCAGCAGATATGCTGAGCGGGCCGCGCAGGGCGGAAATCCTCGCCAAGACCATGGTGGGACAGGTGAGGTGCCCGTGTGCGCAGATGGGGTGGGGTGGGGGGCAGTTGTACTCCATGCAGTCCAGCAGCCATCAACTGAGCAACTTCTGGGTGCCAAGACCTGAGGGACAGGGCCTAATGGAGGGGACAGGACAGACTCACATTGTTACCAAGGTGCACTGTGCAAGCCTGTGCGTCCTGCTATGGCCACGTCCCTTCCCCCTTCTCCATCCGCAGCCTAGGCCAGGCCTTTGCGTGCTGTGCCCAGGCTGCCAGTGACCCTGTGCAGTCCCCTGGGCTCGGTCAGACCCTGGCAGCCCTGAGTGTCAGGTCACTCCAGCGTTCAAGTCCTGCGCCCGTCCCCCAGGGCCCTTCAATTGCCACCTCTGTCCGGCTCGCCTTCTCCTCTGCGCTTTCCACCAGGCTGTCCCACCCCGTCTGGACCTAGCTAGACTCCAGGACACTACAGGTGCCCCATCTCCCTGGCTCTGCCCCATGTCCCCTGCCTGGAATGCTCGCTCTCTTCTCTGCCCCGTGAACTCTAGCCATCAAGGTCTAGCCCAGATGTCACCCACCTCCTCTGTGAGGCTTCCAGAACCTTCTCTGTCCAAAAGGGTCAGTCCCTCTGTTCATTTGTCGGTTACAGCTCAGTTCACATCGGGCTGTCATGAGTTCCTGGGTGTTTGTTGCCCCTTTACAAGCTTTTGGGGGTGGGCCTTGCTTCATGACTTCCTGGAGTCATAGAAACTCCTGATAAACGTTTCTTGGGGGGCTGCATGGTGAGCCAGAGAGTGGTGACCGCACCCCCGGGTGCTGGGGAAAGGAGCGGAGGGAGAAAGGGTTCATTTCATAGTCTCCAGGAAGGAGCCTTCGGGTGTGTGGGCCAGCCCTCTTCCTGCAGCGAGAGCTCCCTCTGCTGCTCGGGGTTGGTATGACTGCTCCATGCTGCCAAGGGCTTCCTGATTTTCTTAGCAGCCCCTGGGCCCCAGTGTCCCAGGGGAGCCACAAGGGGCAGGAAGACACATACACACACGCGTGTGTGCGCACTCCCAGACCACATGACAGTGCCTTTTTATCTGACTGAAGACCCGGGAGCTCAGAGGAAGACCAGTAGGTGTGCAGAGCAGGGGCCAGCGCGTCTTAGCCCAGCTTCCTTGGCCCCTGGTCCTGAGCAGGGTGAGCAGCTGCCAGTGACCCTGTGTGCAGAGACGGGTCCTGCAGGGAGTCCTTTTGCTGCCCCGAGTCCCTTCCACGCCGCTCACATTCTCTGTCAGGAGAAACAGACTCTCTAAGGAAACGTTTACAGCCGTGAGGCCTCCTGGTTCTTGGCTCAGTGCGTGTAGGGAGGCAGGCACGTACTCATCATACGATGTCACCGTAGGCACCAGCGTGAGGGTTAATAGGAAGCGGTCAGCTGCTGCTGACCCCCCGGCCCTCCCGCCTCTCAGGGTAAGACGGTGATCCAGGCGGAGATCGACGCCGCGGCTGAGCTCATCGACTTCTTCCGCTTCAACGCCAAGTTCGCCGTGGAGCTGGAGGGCGAGCAGCCCATCAGCGTGCCCCCCAGCACCAACAGCGTGGTGTACCGGGGGCTGGAGGTACCCGCAGTGCACGCCGGGAGCGGGCTGCTGGGGGCCAGGATCTCGGCCTCACCGTCTCTTCTGTCTCCAGGGCTTCGTGGCGGCCATCTCTCCCTTTAACTTCACTGCGATCGGGGGCAACCTGGCCGGGGCACCGGCCTTGATGGTGAGTGTGGGCAGCAGGCAGGGGTGGTGGGAGCTCGGCCTCGTTCCCGTCTCAGCAGACAGCAGGCCACACTTGAGTCCCTCGGGCCCCAGCCCCAGCCATAGGAGAGGCACAGAGAGGGGGTAGAGGCCCGTGCAGGCTGCTGCGTGGGAGCAGAGGGGGCTGCCAGCAGGGCCATGCAGGCTGCTGTGGGAGCAGACGGGGCTGCCGGCAGGGCAGGGCTGTGCAGGCTGCTGCGTGGGACCAGACGGGGCTGCCGGCAGGGCTGGGCCATGCGGGCTGCTGCGTGGGACCAGACGGGGCTGCCGGAAGGGCTGGGCCATGCGGGCTGCTGCGTGGGAGCAGACGGGGCTGCTGGCAGGACAGGGCTGTGCAGGCTGCTGCGTGGGAGCAGACGGGGCTGCTGGCAGGACAGGGCTGTGCAGGCTGCTGTGGGAGCAGACGGGGCTGCCGGCAGGGCAGGGCCGTGCGGGCTGCTGCGTGGGAGCAGGCGGGGCTGCCGGCAGGGCCCTGCGGGCTGCTGCGTGGGAGCAGGCAGGGCTGCCGGCAGGGCCGTGCGGGCTGCTGCGTGGGAGCAGGCGGGGCTGCCGGCAGGGCCGTGCGGGCTGCTGCGTGGGAGCAGGCGGGGCTCCCGGCAGGGCCAGGTCGTGCAGGCTGCTGCATGGGAGCAGGCGGGGCTGCCGGCAGGGCCGGGCCGTGCAGGCTGCTGCGTGGGAGCAGGCGGGGCTGCCGGCAGGGCAGGGCCGTGCGGGCTGCTGCGTGGGAGCAGGCGGGGCTGCTGGCAGGGCCGGGCTGTGCAGGCTGCTGTGTGGGAGGGAGCAGGCAGGACTGGGCTCGTTGGCCCGCCTTTCAGAGCACAGTGCCCAGCACCTGGAGGCGTGGGGTCAGGCGGGAGCACCTGGCCTGCATGGGGCCTGATGCTTCTGGGTGAGGGAGGGCCGTGCTTTGGGGTGGGGTGGTGGTGGGGCTGGTGGCCCCCAGCCCTGTGAATTCTCACTGTGCCTCCTGGTCAGGGCAACGTGGTCCTATGGAAGCCCAGTGACACCGCCCTGCTAGCCAGCTATGCTGTCTACCGCGTCCTCCGGGAGGCCGGCCTGCCCCCCAATATCATCCAGTTTGTGCCAGCCGACGGGCCCACGTTTGGGGACACAGTCACCAGCTCAGAGCACCTCTGCGGCATCAACTTCACAGGCAGCGTGCCGTAAGCCCCTGGGGTGGGGTAGGGCAGGCGGGCACACGATGTTCACAAGGCAGCCGCCTTGTACCTGTGTCTGGGAGCTGGGGCTGTACACCCAGAGGTCTGGCACTGGTGGTACCACCTACTAGGTGGCTGTGGGCGAGCCGCTGCGCCTCTCTAAGCCTCTGTCTCCACCTGTACAAGAGGAGTGACGGCCCCTACCTGGTGTCCCAGCCGCTCATTCATGCGCTCACTCAGCTGGTGTGTAGCCTGCGTGTGTGCTAGACTCAGCTCCCACTCAGGCTCAGCAGTGAGCTGGGGAGCGGGCCAGGTCCCGCCTCGCAGGGGGTTCAGTCTAGTGACTGTAAGGCCCCATGAGCTTGGAAGGTGTCTGTCTGGACTTCATCCTGAAGGTGATGGGAGCTGTGGAAGGTTTTATGCAGGGGGGGAGTGGCGTGATCAGAGTTCAAGCAGAGATGACAAATGGCAGCACTTCTGTGGGACCCGGCAAGCAGCCCGGAGGTGTGGGTGAAGATAAGACACAAGCTGGGCACGTTGAATTTGGGGTACCCAGGGTCATCTGGGTGGAGATGTTGGGGTCTGTACTGGAGGCCCCGCCAGGTGTCCCTGCGGTGGCTTCTCACCTCTCTGCCGGCCTCCGGCTCCCCCGCCCCCCTGCCCACCAGGGTTTGTGGGGTGTCGATGGCAGGGTTAGAATTGCTGAGGAGGGCTGTTTCCCAAAAGGCCCTCTCCGCCAGCTGCGGGCCCCACGGGTCCCTGCCTATTAGCGGGCGGAGCAGGCCGGGCCCCCATTTGCCATGCTCTGATGAGCAGCGGGCTTAAAGGTGGGAAAGTCATAAATTAGTATTAGCTACTGTGTCGCTGGCTCCCTGGTGATTAGCATTTTTATTGTTTTGTGGTGCTGAGGTTGGTCACACTTGGAGCCCAGGGAGGAGGCAGAGGCCTGCGCTCCCCCTCCCAAGACCCTCCTCAGTGGCCTCTGGGAGCTGGGCCTAGGGGCGCTGCCCCTTGCACATGACAGCGTCTGTTCCCCATCAGCACCCACAGTGTGCCTGCCACTGTCCTAAGCACTTGGTTCTCATTAGAGTGGGTCACAGAGCAGCCCTGCCCAGTGAGGTTATTTTTCCCAGTTTTCAGGTGAGACGCAGAAGTTGAGGCTCAGAGAGGTTAAGTAATAAGCAGAAGATCACACAGCTGTGGGTATCTGAGTCAGGACTCCAACACTGCACCCCAACGCCTTTCCTACACCATCTTGCCACCAAGGCTCCGGTTCTCCTTCCCCAGAGGCCTGGGGTGCAGCTCATTTCCCGCTGCCACCACCTACTGGGTTCCCCACCGCCCCCGCCGCAACCCCTGTCCGCCTCCTGCTGAGTGCTGACCCTGGCTCTCCTTCCGTAGCTTTTCAGCCCTTTCTTTGGTAGGGCCTGCGCCTACGCCCGGTACCCTGACCCTCTCAGGTACCTGAGCTCATCTCCCTAATCCCCCCCCTGTCCTCTGGTTTCAGCACCTTTAAGCACCTGTGGAAGCAGGTGGCCCAGAACCTGGATCGCTACCGTACCTTCCCACGCCTGGCCGGAGGTAAGGGACCCTCTCCTTCCCCTGCCAGCGTGTAGAGGAGGAGGTGATCTAGCCATAGGAGGGTGGCCCTACAGGAGCTGAGACCTGGGGGCCTTAGGGGTGGAGCCTCGGCTCTGGGAGGTCCTAGGGGTTGTGCAGAGCACCTATGCCTCAGAATGTGTAGTTTGTCATTCGTTCATTCATTCGTTCCTTCGTTCGTCATTCAGCAAATAAATTATTAAGCGTCGACATAGGCACTTCCTGGACACGGGGGCTGCAGTGATGACCAGACATACAAACCCAGCCCTCACGAACTTCTGTGCCAGTAGCAGCAGGCAGATAGTAAACAGATGGTGTCAGATAGTGACAAGGGCTGTGAAGGATTAGAGGAGGGAGGAGAGGGGGCAGGCAAAGACCCCCATTCACGCCCCGCCCCCGCAGAATGTGGTGGGAAGAACTTCCACTTTGTGCACCGCTCGGCCGACGTGGACAGCGTGGTGAGTGGCACCCTGCGCTCAGCCTTCGAGTACGGAGGCCAGAAGTGCTCCGCCTGCTCCCGCCTCTACGTGCCTCATTCGCTGTGGCCGCAGATCCGAGGGCGGCTACTGGAGGAGCACAGCAGGATCAAAGTGGGCGACGTGAGTGTGCCTGCACGCCCGCCAGGGCCCAGCGGGCGGCCCCTGGGATTAGAGGCCCCTGTGCGGGCAGGCGGGGAGGACGGGCAGGGGGCTCCCTTGGGGCCCGTGACAACTCTCTTCTGCTGTCTCCCCTGCCTCCAGCCTGCAGAGGATTTTGGGACTTTCTTCTCTGCAGTGATTGATGCCAAGGTACGGGGCTGGAAGCCGGTCGTTCCTGAGGGGCTGAGACCTGGACTGGGTGGAGGTGGGAGGAAGAGATCCAGGGGGGCCTGGACCCGGGGTCTGTCCCACCCCACCGCTTCCAGAAGGCAGCCAGGTAGCCATCCCTGCCCCAGCGATAAAAAGGCCACAATTCTCCAACCAGAGAAAAACTCACTCCCACACACCCTGCAACCAGCATCGGCAAGCCCCGTTTTAAGTGTGTGTGTCCATATGCACATGTGCAAATCGGCCCTCACATCTGTGTGCGTAAACCTAAATATACGTGCACACGTACATGCATATCCTCAGACAAGTAGACCTCTGTGGGTATGCATGCCAGTCTTTCCACAGAAATGCATACACACCCACATACACATCTCTGTACATGAACAAATCCACCCACAGGAGTGCATGCACACACTCATGTTTATATGTGTATATACGCACATGTGTATGTTTGCATGCATAAACACATGCACGGAACACAGGTATACATGTACCTACATGCTTCAGCATAAAGATACATGGCTATGCATATGCCCATGTATACATTGTAATGTGTGTGTTACGTTTATGTGTGAGTATACCCACAATCCCAACACACACACACACACGTATATCTGCCCTTACTTCCGCCGTGGCTCGTCCACACCTTGGATTTTGCCCTCAAGGCGCTCCCATTTCAGACTTTGGGGTTTTGGAGTGAGTGTGTTGGAGGGCCGCAGCTGGGAGGGGCCCCCAGCTGGTCCCTGACACTGTCCTCACCCACCCCAGTCCTTCAGCCGCATCAAGAAGTGGCTGGAGCACGCCCGCTCCTCACCCAGCCTCGCCGTCCTGGCGGGGGGCACGTGTAACGACTCTGTGGGCTACTTCGTGGACCCCTGCATCATCGAGAGCAAGGACCCTCAGGAGCCCATCATGAAGGAGGTGACAGGGCGGGCGGCTGGGGACACTGGGGAAGACAGCCTGTCACCCAGTGCAGGCAGGGCCCTGGCGTGTGGTTTCCTCCTCGGGGCATTACCCCATTTCTCAGATGAGGAAAGTGAGGCTCTAGGTGAGGGCACAGCCTTGAGCTCAGGCCTCCTTCCTGGCGCTGCTGGCCCTGCCCGGTGTCCTAGCCCTTCCTGCCACAGCCACCGACAGCCGACGTGTGGACTCTGGGCTGGGGGCCGGCCCCAGCTGGTATCGGGCTAATGCGAGGCGAGTGTTATCCATCCCATTTTACAGATGAGAAACTGAGGCTCTGAGAGGTTATGGCACTTGCCCAGGATGGCAGTGCAGGGGTGGGGTCTTCCCCAGTCCCCTTGGTGGCAGAGGGGGCAGTGATTTGCTGGGCCTGCGCCCTTGGCTTTCCTAGTGTGGGTTTGGCTGGCAGGGACCAGAAACCCCGTTGGGTCTTTTGCCAGGTGGGAGTTTGGGGGTAGGGGGTGGACAGGGCAGGAGCTGGGCTCTGTGCTGTCCCCTAGAGGAGGGAACCCCGCAGGAGGCCAAGCCTGGCCCTTCTTGCCGGGCTGAGTACTGAGGATAGGGGCAGAGGCCAGAGCAGGCAGCCTGGGAGGCCGCGGGGCACTGGTCCAGGCAGGGGGCTGACCCGGGGCTCCTCTCCCAGGAGATCTTTGGGCCTGTGCTGACCGTGTACGTCTACCCGGATGACAAGTACAAGGAGACACTGCGGCTGGTTGACAGCACCACCAGCTATGGCCTCACGGGGGCAGTGTTCGCCCAGGATAAGTGAGTGGCCCAAGTGCCTCTGCTCCAGTCCCCGGGTCCGGTCCCCATCCCTGAGGCTGCCCTCCGGGACGTGGGTCCTAGTACGACTGCCCCCTTTTGCTTTCTCTCCATCCCCCTCAGCTCAGCCCTGACTGGCAGGTACGCAGAGGCAGCCAGTCCCTTTGTTAAAATGCAGAGTCTGGGGCCCCATGACTGAATCTGGATCGCTAGGGGTGGGGCCCGGCAATGAGTGCTTCTGACCAGCTCTCCTGGATCTGACGGGGCCCCACTGAGTGAGGTCATTGCCTCCTGCTGTGGAGTGGGGACCAGGCGCAGGGCCCAGGGGCGCGCGGCTCACCTTGCAGAGGCGGGATTCGAGCTGGGCTGCCCTGCTGCTAAACCTGAGGCTTTGTTTGCTCCTTCCTTTGTGGCTCCAGTTGCCACCCCGTGTCTGCCTCTAGGAGAGGGTGGTGATGGGATTGGGACCTGAGGGGCAGGATGGGGGGCTGAGGCTCCCTAGCTCCCGAGGGGCAGGGAAATGGGACCCAGAGCAGCCACTGCCTCGAGTGTGTGCGGCCTGCCCTATATCCTCAGTCCTTATAGCAGCCCTGCGAGGGGGCCATACTACCCCCTTTTCCAGAGAAGGAAACTGAGGCTCAGAGACCCTAAGTTGCCTGTCTGAGAGCCCCCAGCTGGCCTGGCCCATGTCCCTGGGCTGGGAGGTGGGCCCGGGGCTGCGGGTAACAGGCTGGATTGATGTCCTCTCACCATTGCCCTGCCTCATAGGGATATTGTCCGGGAGGCCACAGAGATGCTGAGGAATGCTGCTGGCAACTTCTACATCAATGACAAGTCCACCGGCTCGGTGGTGGGCCAGCAGCCCTTCGGGGGGGCCCGAGCCTCTGGTGAGTGGGTCCCCTTTTCTCAAGGGGAGTCAAGCTCCTGGCAGGAGACCCAAGACCCTGCATGCCAAGGGTGTTAGGAGTACGGTAATAGGAATAGCACCATTTCCTGAGCACTGTGGGCCAGGCACTGTGCTCACCTGAGTCCCCTCAGCGACCTGGGAAGCCAAGGTGCTGAGTCCTTCCCCCCCATTCCACAGAGGAGGAAACTGAGGCACGGGGAGGTGAAGTGACTCACTCAAGGGTGCAGGGCTAACAAGCGGTGGAGCTGGCTTCTGGCCCCAGCACCCACACCTGTACCACCATGCTCCAGGTCACTTTGGCCTGGCTCCCTCCTGTTTACCAATGGGGAAACTGAGGCTCAGACTTGCCCAAGCCCCACCTGCCTAGTACAGAGCCGGGGCTGGAACCCAGGGCTCTCTCCACAGTGCTCCTCTGCTTCCAGAACACTTGACAGGTGGGGCACACAGAGCCCCCTGAGGTTTAGTGTCCTGCCTGCTCACAGTTCCTGCCGCGCCCGACCTCCGGCTGCGTGCGCCGCCCTGACGCGCTCGGGAAACCGGGGCCTCCGTGGACCCGCTGGCTTTGGTGCCGCTGTCTGCCGCCCCTGCTGGAGCGCCGTGCATTCCGCCAGCTCCTCCCGCCCCTCCTCCCTTCTGCCCAGAGAAAAAACCAGCACTGTCCTTTCCACAGGAACCAATGACAAGCCGGGAGGCCCCCACTACATCCTGCGGTGGACGTCACCCCAGGTCATCAAGGAGACCCACGAGCCTCTGGGGGATTGGCGCTACTCATACATGCAGTGAGCCCCGCTCGGACCTCTGCTGTCCACCTGTCTGGCTGTCCAGGCGACTGACCTCACGGCACTGGGCCCACCCCAGGCCCTCCACCCCCTCCCCACGGGACAGCCCCCCTTCTAGAGCCGGGGCCCGGCCCCTCACCCCCACTGGCCCATGTCCTGGTCTGTCCCACCCCTCGGGGTCAGGTGCCCCCACTGTGGTTTGGAATCATGCTGCTGGGACGGGTCAGAGCCACTGCCCCTCATCCCATCCGCCTTCCTGGAAGCTCCGTCTCGGGGGTGGGACCTTGGTGCCAGTTGGCTCTCCATCCGTCCCTTTCTCCTCTTTCTGCTACGCTGTGGCCCAGTGGTTCGGGGACCTGGGGACTGGCCGTGGGGCAGTTCCCCATCCCTTGGGGAAGAGGAGGCAGCTCTAGGCCCCTCGGCAGACGTCATTACCCCAGAGGCCCCGGCTTCTCCAGGTCAGGTGTGGCCGGGGTGGCCTGCGGGGCTGGTGAGTCACAGCTGCAGGGACAGCGGCAGCAGCTGGCCTTGGCCTTTTTTGTCGGGGCTGCCCACCCGAGCCCGTGGGTACGTATCCCGACCGTAAGCCTTAGACCCCCATGTGCCTTCCTCCAGAGCGCCCGTGCGCACGTGATCACAGGCCATCTCCATGTGGCGGGGCAGGGGCTGTGATGTTAGACACGCCTGGACAGCCCCTCGTGCTGTGTCAGCTCCCCCTTAGCTCTCCGGTCCTGCCCCCGGACACGGGCACCTCAGAGCCTCTGCTGGCTTGGGGTTTTCTGGCAGGAGCTCAGTCCCCAAGGCCCAGGTAGATGTGGGGCCCACCTCCTCCCAGTCCTCCGACACCTGCCCGTGGGTCCCCGTCCAGTCAGGGCCAAGGATTTGCCATAGAATCTTCTCTCTCTCGTCCTAGTGGCTCTGTGAGGACTGGCCTTTAGGTGCCAGTCAGTGGACACTGGCAAACAGATTGTATTCTAGGTGGCCAGGGATCTAAAAGGGGTGACTTTGGAGGACAGTTTTAGGGGGCACTGTGTTGAGCCCTCTTCAAGGCTGGTGGCTACGGGGCCCCCAAGGGGCTGGAATGGCCACTCCCCAAGTGCCAGTCACACACCGTGGCCCAAGGTCAGGGGTGGCTGCCGATGCCACGAGGGCAGGGCATGGATTCCGTGTCCTTCCAGGGTCTGCATTGTTTCCCATGAGTGGCCAGGTGAGGTGACCGGGGGTGGGGGAATGTCGCCCGTTCTGGTTCTACACTGTGAGGTGGCAGTGGGATTTGCCCTGATGTCACCCAATAAAATGCCTGTTACTTTCTCAAATCGGTGGTCTTTCTGGTGAGGGTGGTCAGCTTCTAAGGCCGATAGCATTGCCAGCGTGTCGTTAGGTGTGGAGTGCCGTGTGGGCCGTTAGGAAGGATGGGAATACCTGCTGCAGGTTGTGAGAGCTCTGGAGCCAGATGGACTGGGTTCGGATCCTGCCTCCAAGAAGTTGTGCAACGTCTCTGGCCTTCTGTCTCTTCCTCTGTAAGACACACACACGTTGTCATGAGAATTCAGTGAGTTAATTCACACAAGTAGAACAGGGCCAGACACAGAATTAATGATTCAACAGTGTTACCCATTTAAGCACTGTTGTAATGACCACTATGATGTGCTGTGACAGTTAAGTTTACTTGTCAACTTAGCTGAGCTGTGGTGCCCAGACACCTAGTTAAATGTTATTCTGGGTGTTTCCGTGAAGGTGTTTTGGAATGAGATTGACGTTGAACTCAATGGACTTTAAATAAAGCAGATTACCCTCCTAGTGTGGGTGGGCCTCATCCAATCAGTCTAAGGCCTTAGCTGAACAAAGACTGACCTCCCCAAACAAGAAGGAATTCTGACAGCAGACTGCCTTCAGACTCAACCAGTTCTGGGTCTCCGCTGCCAACCTCTGGGCAGAACTTGGACTTCACCAGGCCCCTTGATCTTACATAAATTTGTCTGTGTGTGTGTGTTCTACTGGTTCTGTTCCTCTGGAGAACGTGAGACTACACATGCCAAGGACTTTGTGTATGTTTTCTCTCCCACAGAAGCCTTAGGAAGTAAGTGCCGCCATGCCCCCATTTTGCAGTAAACCCGGGGTACAGGACAGTGAAGGGACTGGCCAAGGGGGGTGGTATCGCTGGGACCTAAACGTAGGTCTGTCTGATTCCCAAACCCAGGTCTCTTCCCTCTGCCCAGATGTTCACACACAGCGCCGACTGCCTTGGAAAGACCCGCTCAGCGGGCCGATGACATGGAGTGGAGCAACGGTGGCCAGTTAGCCTGAGCCCAGAACCTGGGTCCAGCTCACCTCACCGCGGCCCGCCGACTTCCGGGGGGAACTGTGTCCTGGCCTGCCCCCACCCACAGCTACTGTAAAGGAGCTGACGCCCACCCTGCCCCAGGGCCTATCGACAGGGGCTTTTGGTGTGGAGGACCTCAGGGCTGTGGGACAGGAATGGAGAGTCCCCTTGGCTACCCCTGGCTTGTGTAAAAGGGGGCTGGGCTCAGGGACAAAGAGCAGCAGCATGCCCAGCCTGGGGCTTGCGGAAGGGAAGGGCGGAAACCGAAGTTTATCCTCGAGGGATACATCGGCCTTGTTAACGTTTTTGAGAGCATGGAGTGGCCAGCCCAAGGCCACAGACAGTAGCCGGGTTGGCTGATAACTAAGTGCTTCACCTGCTACGTACGTCGCTGGCCCCAGACAGAACATACAGCAACTGTGAGGTTGAACGCGCGGTGGGTGGATTAATGAACATGGCGTGACGTCACAAAGAGGGTGGGTCTGCACCCTAATGCTTCCTCTGGATCCCCAGGATCTTCGAGGGAGCCTGGCAACCGGGAGCTAACCCAGGTGGCCCCTAATTTCCTTAAAGTGCACACCCGACTGGCAGCCCGGGGAACAGCCATGGCAGGAACATCCGGCCTCAGTCAAATGGCTTATGCTCCAAGCCCAGACCTGTGACGGTCCCCCGGCCACCGCAGGGAAATGAAGAGGCTCCTTGGCTCACCTCAAACACAGGGACTCACTGTGGTGACCATGCATGCAAAGAGGCCTCGGGCACCTGGGTGGGCACTGGGCCCTCAGGAGCCACCAGCCCCAAGTCTGGGGGACATGGGAACCGGGTGAACAACGGCTTTGAGCCACCACCTGCCCTGAAGGGAGGCCAGGGTGCCAGGTTAAAATGACAGCGGTAGAGACAGCTGTGAAACCCACAGACCTGGGTTCAAGACCCTCCTAGTAACCTGCTGGGTGACCTTGGGCTGGTCATGCCACCTCCGGCCTCCGTGAGTCCTTCCATAGACATCATTTAGGTGGCTGAGCCTCAGTTTCCTCGTCTGTACAGTGAGGATAGGAATCCAGAACTGCTGTGATGTGTGAGAGCATTGCAGAGGCTCCATAGAGGTGCTCCCTTCCTTCAGGCGTTAGCGACAAGACCCTTTGGGTTCTTACTGAGCTTGTGGTCATTTGGAACCTCCAGATCTTTCTCTTGAGGTCACCAAGCCAAGTGTGTGGAGAACACAAGTGGGTCTCTGGGCTCCTGTGGGTGTTCCAGCCACACAGCGCTTCTCTGTCAGGCCTTAGCTGACGCCAGCCTCCAGGGTCCACTCCACTTGGGACTTCTAACCTCTCACAGTGGGGACTGATGGGGCTGGGCCTCTGGGAGGTGGCTGGGAGGCCTCCCCCAGTGAACCTCTTGCATGCTGCCCCTGAAGCAAGCGGCTGGTCCCGGGGGCCCATCTCCCAGGTTTGCCCACCCAGCCCCATTCTAAGTCGGGTTAGAGCTTGGTTTCTAGAGGAGGGAGGAGGAAAGAGACAGGGGAGATGGGGGTGGGGTGCAGGGGAGCTGCTGATGCAGCCGCTCTCCCCCTTGGGGGCTCCGTGGGAGGAGGAGGAAGGAAGTTCAGGGTAGCCCCTCCAGTCAGGGAGCAGATGCAAGGCAAATGGGCAGCTTTCCCTGGGGGCCCCCATTTTCATGGCTGTCCCCACCCCATGTACTTTGCATAGCTCGTCATGGCTCTCTGTTGCCCTGGCAACCACAGGTGTGAGCATGGGGACCTCAGGCCCCGGACTGGGCCATGAAGGTGACAGCTGTGTCAGGCGTGGGCCACCCTGGGGCATGTGCTCTGTATGCAGCCCTGAAGGAGAATCAGTGGCACAGTGTTCTTGGACATTTGCCCTCAATGCAGTTGGCACCCCAGCAGCACCCAGTTGCTCCCTTAGATGATGTCAAGGCCAGAGGGGACCGTGGATGTCACCCAGCCTGAGGCATCTCAGCCCAGGGTCTGCGGAAGAGGCTCATGGCCCGAGCCCGGTGGCTGCCTGGATCTGGGTGGCCAACTGCGTTTGTGCCTGTTGCGTTCATGTCCAGGGCTTTCGTCAGAATCTCAAAAGGACCCTGGCCCCGAAATGTTAAGGAGCACTGGCCCATTTTACAGGTGGGGAGACTGAGGCCCGGGAACGGAAGCAGTCTGCCCAAGGGCAGCCTTCAGGTTGGGGCTGGACCAGAAGCCAAGACTTGTAACCCATCCAGTGCTCCTTCAGGCTTTGGTCCTCAGGGTGTCCATCCATACTGACAGCCCACGCTAAGAAGTCTCTCCATCTAGGGGGACCCCGTTATTTCCTATCCGAGCCCCTCGACTGCCAACACCGCCATCAGCCCCCTTAGAACCTCGGATTCCTTCAGTCCGCATACCCGCTACATGGCTTTGACAAGTCACCATCCCTCTCTGAACTTCAGTCTCCTCATCTACAGAACAGGGACATGGTGGCCCCTCGAAAGGTAGTGAGAAGAACGTGGGGTGACGGAGCATGGCAGGGGCCCGGCACAGTGCCTGGCCTGCAGCGACCCCTAAGAACACAGCAGTAGAGGTGACCTGTGCTCACTGTCACTGGGGCACGGAGCTGTGCTGGCCGCTGCCCCATCCTGGGGCCGGCGTGGCGTGGGGGGTCGCAGAGCTGGCCTGACACACTTCAGACCTGAGTAGAGTCAAGGGGAAGTGAACCCGCGTTTCGGGCCCTGGGGCGAGTGCCGCTCCCCAGGCCTCGGTCTCCCTGTCTGTAAAATGGGTAGCTCTGTGGCTCTCTGCCGGCCCCCTCAGCTCTGCCCCGATATCCACACTGGGTGGCTCTTGTGCCCCATGGGCTGCTCTTATGAGGGCCCTGGGCGACTAAGCCACACCCCTGTGTGCCCCTGGCTGGTGCCTTGTCGCACCCAGTCATGCCACATGAGGGCCCCAGCCCATGCCCACGGGATTAACGGCTTTGATGCCACTCTGCTCTTCAGCCCCTCGGCGCCCCGGGGTCAGAGCCTCACCCAGAGGCCTCCGGTTAACTTAGATGCTCTCTGTCTCTACCGTCCCCTTCCGCCCACAGTTTTGCTAAATAACCTGACTGCGGGGAGTTTCCCAGACATCTCAGGGCTTCTCAGCAACCAGCACCTTTATGCTCCCTTGGCTGCTTCAGAACTGACACGTGCCGTCGTTTTGCCAGAACTGTGCCTTCCCCGGTACCTCGGCCCTGAGGTGGAACCCGCACTGGGGAGGGCAGCAAGACCCCTCCCCCAATGGCGGGGAAACCGGCAATGGCAACACCTGTGGGCAGAACACACCGTCAGGTGGCATGGGGGTTAAGAGCCTGCTCAAAACTCCAGCATCACCACCCGCTAGATGTGTGACTGTTAGCAAATCGCTTACCTCTCAGCTTCAGCTTCCTCATCTTGAAAATGGGAGAAAAAGGGGAAGCGAGGCTGGCTCAGTGGGTTGAGCGCTCATTTTGCAGCCCCGGGTCTGGGGATCGAGTCCCGGCCCCGGTCCGAACAGATCCATATGCTAGACTGGGGCAAGCTTCCCATGCGGGAGGCCCCCAGGTCTGGTCCCCTGGTTGCGGGGGTGTGCTTCCCATGCGGGAGGCCCCCTAGTTTGGCCCCTGGTTCGTGGGGGTGTGCTTCCCATGTAGGAGGCCCCCCAGTTTGGCCTCCAGCTCAGGGGGCGGGTGTGCTTCCCATGCGGGAGGCCCCTGGTTTGGTTCCCGCTGGGGCGAACTTCCCATGTGGGAGGCCGCAGCTCGGTTCCTACCCTGCATGGCCCCACGTCCACCTGTGTGGAGCAAAACTGTCGAAAGCTGATGACGTGCAACTATGGAGACTGCTCTGGACCCTCCCCCTTCTCTCTCTCTGTCAAAACAATAAAATAAATCTAATAAAAAAAAAAAGAGAAGGAAAAGAAAAGAAAATGGTAGTAAAAATGGCTGCTTTGCAGGGTAGTTGTGAGAGCTAAGTGACATAATGTATATAAAGTGCTGGGCTCAGTGCCCTGCAAAGGATACTGCCGTATTCCGTGTATGAGATGCCCCATGTATAAGCCCATCTGTGCTTTGCTAACCCAACATTAATAACACGGGTTACTCCCGTGGATAAGATGACCCCCGATTTTTAGTCTAACAATTTTAGACAAAAGTATCATCTTATACATGGAAAAGTATGGTATTTTGTAATGATCCTCACACTCCTGAAGTATATGACAGGGCAGGTGACCATGGTCTCAGGGCTCCTAGAATGCAGTTCAGGGACCCAGGCCCAAGGGCACCAGTGTGGCTGTAGTTCGGAGCTGCTGGAGACATCCAGTATCCTCCAGGGTTCAGCCAGGCACTGAGACAGAGCCCGGATGTCCCTCTCCCTGTCCCTCCCACCCCCAACCCCCATGGCAGCTCATGTCACTACAGGAAGAGCCGATCTCAATCCGGCAAACTCACCCTCCTCCAGGCTCTGCTCTGGACCTCGCAGCTCTCACACGCCACCGTTCTTTAATCCCCACCTGGATCCATGGGGCTGAAATTATTCCTGCTTCAGTAGGGAAGCAAACAGGGGCACAGAGAGGTTCAGTCACCTGCTCGCGCTCACACAGCACACAGAGCTGAGGGCCAATCGGGTCAGCTGGAGTCAGGCTGCCTTAAGGTTCCTCACAGCACGAGGATGAACCTGACGTTGTGAGGCTGTTCACAGAGCCCAGTGACGATGCAGATGCGGGGGCGGGGGGGTTACTGCAGCTCAGGGCAGGGTGGTTCTCGTCAACTGGGACCAGGGGTGGCTTCTTGGAAGCAGCCAGGGGCCTGGTTCTTGACCACAGTGGCGACGGCTGGTGTGGGCCAGATGCCGTTGTGACTGCCACATGCCAGGCCAGCTCGGTCAGGCTCTCAAGTGTGGGCTCCGCTTGCCGTCGACCCTGATTCCCAGCGTGAGCACCTGCTCATACGTCCTTTACCCCCAGTTTGTAGTGTCCTCAACCATGAGGCAGAAGGCTGGGACCAAGTTGGCAGGACATGTTCTCTCTACCCTCAAAGGGGGTTCTTCCAGCCCCCCTAGCCCCCCGCCCATGCCCTAAGAAGTGACCATCCTCGTTCCAGCCCCTCCCCTCCCCCCAGAGCCTTTGGAGCCTCTCCCCCTGTCCCAGGCCCTTTCCCCGCCCCACGGAGAGTGGCAGGACCGTCACTATGGAAATGTCTGTGCAAATCCCCTGGCGTCATGCAGCCAGTGCCCTGGTGAGGCAGAGCCACCCCCCAGGCCCCCCACTTCCCAGCCATGGGACCCCAGGCCAGGGTGCTCTGCTCTGTGCTCTTCCTGGTGCAGGTCCTGGCTGAGCCTGCTGAGAACACGGACTTCCACCTGGCTGGGGACTACCTCCTAGGTGGCCTCTTCACCCTCCATGCCAATGCCAAGGGCATTGTTCACCTCGACCTCCTGCAGGTGCCCAAGTGCAAGGAGTGAGTCCCCAGTGGGAGGCTGTGGTTGGCGGCGGGGCCGGGTGGGAGCCAGGGCTGGCCCTGTGGCCCTTGGGAGGCCAGGCCATGACCAGGAGCTGGGAATGCGCCTCCTCATTCACTGCCAAACCCCGTCCTGTATCCACCCCACTGACCCCCAGGGACACCCCAATTCGTCTGCGTCACCGAAATCTTTGGTGATTGTGTTCTGAACCACTGAGACCTAGGGTGTCCGAATGCCATGTCTCTTACTCTAAAGAGTTACAGGATGTTTGAGTCCACAGGGCCATGTCTTAGAGACCATCAAAGCCACCCCCACCCCCTCTGGCACCTCGAAGACCCCCTGTGAGTCCCTGCCCAGGCCCCGTCTAGAAATGGGGGGCATGCCTTTGGGAGGCAGAATGTGGTTCTCCTGAGCAGGTTCTCAGGCTGGAGGGGAAGGGTGGCATTTTCCTGGCACTGTGGTGAATTGGGCAGGGGTGCTTCCAAGAGTGAGGGGCTTTTCTCTGCCCCTAGCCCCTCCCTGTGAGCCCCTAGGGGCGGCAGCATCGCTCAGAGATTGGGTCATCATGCAAGGATGGAGGTGGGCTGTGGAGTCTGTGACCTGGTGCAGAGGGGAAGGCGTTCCGGGAGAGGGAGGAAGGCAGGGCGGTGTGAAAGGGGAATCGGGTTCACGGAGGGACGTGTGGCATTTAGATGATGTTAGAAGACTGCATGCTGGCTCGCAGATGCTGAGGGTGATGGTACTAAGCACCATGTTAGGTGTTCTGACACCTGCGATAATGGCAGGGAGTCCGATGAAGAGATGGTGATGGTGGTGATGTTACTAATGGCGATGGCAGTAATGCTGCTGATGGTTGGTGAGGATGCTGATGGTGTTGGTGGTGATGCTGGTGATAATGCTAATGGTGTTAATGGTGATGATGGTGATAATGATGGTAGTGATGGTGATAATGCTGATGGTGTTGGTGGCGATGCGGTGATGATGGTGGTGGTGATTATGATATTGGTAATGGTGGTCACAGACATGTGGTGACAGTGATAATGGTAATGGTAATAGTAGGTTAAGATGGTGGCAGTGGTGATAATGATGATGGAGGTTCCTGTGGGTCATAGTGGTCCCATTGGGGGGACATTGGCAGAGTGGTGATGAGTCACAGGTGTACCAGGAACCAGCCTGGCTGAACAAAGTCCCTGAGTTCGAGTGGTGGGAGTTAAAGACAGACAAAATGATCTGCCGACTGTCCTCAATAGGAGCAGCCCCGAATAGCTTTATTAGTTATCTTTTATAGTATACATGTATGTCATCACAAGGAACTATCAGGCATTGTTTATCTTATCTAAGCCTAGTTCAAGGACATCTTTATCTCAAGCACATAGCCATTTCTTTGTAAATATTTTCTGTTCCTTGCTTTCTGGATCACTGTGTTGCAAAGTGTCAGCTCTCAAGCCTTCATGAGAAGCTGCACGTATACATCTAGTTTCTATCCCTTCCGGGAGGTTGGGGGGGCTGAGGCCCTGCCATCAAAGCCCCAGGTCAGCCTTTCCCAGGAGGCTGGGGGGCCAGAGGCCTGCCCTCAAGGCCCCCGGAGAGCCTTCCCTGTCAGGCACATGACCGGCTCCTAACACACGGGAATGGTTGATGGCAAAGATAGTGGCTCATGGTGGCCACAGCGATCATGGTGTCCAAGGCGGTCGTAGAGAGGAGGGTGATCCTAGAGATGTGGTACCGTAACAATGATGTGGTTAAAATGCCAGAGCTTCTGGAGCGGCTCCTGCTTGGGCAGGCGGTGGTGGGAAGGCTGGCTCTCCCCTCCCCACCCCTCCTCACTCGGGGCCTGCTTCCCACCGCGGCCCTTCCAGGTATGAAATGAAGGTGCTGGGCTACCACCTCATGCAGGCCATGCGCTTTGCGGTGGAGGGGATCAACAACCAGAGCGGCCTGCTGCCCGGCGTGCTGCTGGGCTACGAGATGGTAGACGTCTGCTACGTCTCCAACAACATCCATCCCGTGCTCTACTTCCTGGCCCAGGAAGACGATTCCCTGCCCATCCAGGAGGACTACACCCACTATGTGCCCCGCGTGGTGGCCGTCATTGGCCCTGACAACTCTGAGTCCACCATGACTGTAGCCCACTTCCTCTCCCTCTTTCTCCTTCCACAGGTGAGGCGGCTGGGCCCTGGGAGAAGTGGCTGGGGAGGGGGCAGAGGTGCGGGGCTCCGGGCATAGGGGCTGGTGGGGGAGGGGGAGGGGCAAGGGCAGGCTGGCAGCCCAAGCCTGGGAAGGCAGCCTGGCCTGTTGGTCCAGAGCTCAGGCTTTGGGGGCAGACGTCCTGACTGTGCAGTTTGGCTCCGAGTCTTGGCCATTGTGAGATCTTGAGCACCTCTCTTAAGTCTTCTGAGCCTCAGTTTCCCCAGCTGTAAAGTGAGATGGTAAGAGTTCTATCCCAGGACTCTCTGAAGAGCTCCTGGTGTGTAGCAGGTCACCAGCGATGTTACTATTGTTATAGAAAGCATCTTGCACAATAATAACAACTCAGACAGTGTTCAGTATTATCCTGTATAGTTACCTAGCACAGGGCCTGCCACATAGTAGGTCCTCAAAAAAGTGCTACTACTATTGTCATCAGCATGACTGAAGGTGCCCTAGTCCAGAACTGGCATAAAATAGCTACTCACTAACGAGCTACCACTGGGCTTGGCACACAGTAGGCAGTTACAGATTCTGTCTTTTTTGCTATTGTTTTTAAATGCAATTAAAAAATTTTTTTTATTGTTTTTGAGAGAGAGAGAGAGACAGAGATACAGAGAGAGAAGGGGGAGGACCCAGAGCAGTCTCCATAGTTGTACGTCATTAGTTTTTCGACATAGTTTCATTCCACACAGGTGGGCGCAGAGCTGTGCAGGGTGGGAACCGAGCCTTGGGCCTCTGCATGGGAGGCAGGACCCCGCAAACTGGGGGCTGAGACGGGGGCCTCCTACACGGAAGCTCGCCCTGGCAGGAACCAAACTGGGGGACCCCTACATGGGAAGCACACCCCAGTTCAGCATATGGGTCCGCATGGGCTGGGGCTGGGACCAGGATTTAATCCTCGGAGCCTGCAGCTGCAAAGCAAGTGCTCAACCAGCTGAGCACCTCCCCTGCTGTTGTTTTTATTATGCACGTAGCATAGGATCTGACATAGGAGGTGCTCAGTAAATGTTCAGATCCTTATGCAAAACATCTAGTCCAGGCTGTTGTCATTCTTTTATTCATTTAACAACTATTTATTGAGCACCTACTAGGTCAAGTACTGCTGTAGGTACTGGTGAGTACTGCTGGGAACAAAAGAAAGACGATTAGAAACGTCAATCAATAGGTGATTGACAATGTTAGGAAGTCAAGTGCAACAGATAGAAGGCCAGGCCAAGCCGGGTAGGGGAGACGGGGCCTCCGTGGCGTGGACAGGCGCAGTGGGGAGAGAGGGGTGCGGTCTGAAGTGGGGCGACCCGCTGCGTCTCAGTGCCCGGGGCCTCTCCCCGCCGGCAGATCAGCTACAGCGCCATCAGCGACGAGCTGCGGGACAAGCAGCGCTTCCCCGCCTTGCTGCGCACGTCGCCGGGCGCCGGCCACCAGATCGAGGCCCTGGTGCAGCTCCTGGGGCACTTCCGCTGGAACTGGGTCATCGTGCTGGCGAGCAGCGACGACTACGGCCGCGACAACAGCCAGCTGCTCAGCGAGCGCCTGGCCGGCAGCGGCATCTGCATCGCCTTCCAGGAGGCGCTGCCCGCGCCGCAGCCCGGCCAGCGGGGGACGCCGGCGCAGCGCCGGCACCTGCAGGCGCTGGTGGGCCGGCTGCGGCGCAGCTCCGCCCGCGTCGTGGTCCTGCTCGCCCCAGACCTGGCCTTGCCCAGCTTCTTCCGCCAGGTGCTGCGCCAGAACGTCACCGGCGTCGTGTGGATCGCCTCCGAGTCCTGGGCCATCGACCCGGTCCTGCACAATGTCACCAAGCTGCGGCGCACGGGCACCTTCCTGGGGGTCACCGCCCAGAGCGTGCCCATCCCGGGCTTCAGCGAGTTCCGCGTGCGCCGCGCCCAGGCCAGGCCGCCCGCATCCAACAGAACCCGTCCGGGGACCACCTGCAACCAGGAGTGTGACACCTGCCAGGACGCCACGGCGACCTTCCACGGCATCCTCACGCTGTCGGGCGAGCGCGTGGCCTACAGCGTGTACTCGGCGGTCCACGCCGTGGCGCACGCCCTGCACAGCCTCCTGGGCTGCAGCCCGACCCGCTGCCCCAAGCGCCCGGTCTACCCCTGGCGGGTGAGGCCCACGGGGACCCCCGGGCCCCGTCTGCTCTGCGCTCCCCTCCCCATCCCTTGGTGGGTTCTGGGCCAATAGGTGGGAGAGGCCTCCAGACACATGGAGCCAGACGCCCTTCCTGGCGCCCCAAACACATGCCCCCTCTTCATTCCTTTCATCGCCACCACCCCAGATGGTCTGTCCTGGGAGTTTGGGGAGATCCCCTCAAAGGAGGCCGCAGCGCCCCCTGCCCCCGGGCTTGTGGATTCCCAGCGGCTCCTGCTTCAGGTTCAGGGATCATTGTCCCAGGTCTGCGTCCCCTCCATTCCGACCTGGAACTTCCACACCTCCTCCATGCAGCCCTCAGGGTGGAGAAGCGCTCACAGCAGAGGCGTGACCTTTAGTCTGTGCTGTCAGCCACCTCTGTGCCGAAACCCTTCCTTGTCTCATCGTAGTTTGGGGCTCAGCTACTCCCTCAGGCCTTGTCTCTGTGCCCTGTTTACTGTCCTCTTGCTCCCTTTTCTAGACCCCCTCCCACCCCCAAATACCTGGCCCCTTCCTTAACGGAGCGATTTAGTTACCACTTAACAAATACCTCCCTCTCTCTTATTCTACTTAGTTGTACTTCTCCACCCCATTATCTCAGAGCCTAATCGGGCAGCCCTAAGTGTTCATTTTTTTTAATGCAGGTATTCTTTAAAAAGAGTTCTGGTGCCAGCTGGTAAAATACTCTATTTTACTCTATGTTCTGCTACGTTCACAATACACATAATTATTATGGGTTCTTCACTGTTGTTTGAATGCCTGCTAGTCACTGGTTGATTGGCTAGCCCCTACCCAACCGCCCAAATATTAAGATAACCCCTTGAGCTCACCTTTCAGCCCTATTGAGGGCGGCACCCCAAGCTGCTGGCACTGGGTCCAGTTCCGAGTAGCTCTCGGTGAATATTTATCCAGTGGATGAATGATGGGCACTTCCCATGCCATGCTGTGCGGGCCCCCTTTATGCAAATGATCCTGTACCCCCAAACTCCCCGAGGGCAGTCACTGTTACTCTACAGCCACTCTCCCATATACAGATGAAGTGGGGGTTCACAGAAGTGACAGTCACCCAGCTGGGGGTGGCCAGGGGGTGGAGACGAAGTAGGGCAGGGGCAGTGAGGGCACCCCTAGGAGATGGGGGAGGGCCCCCCCGGGCTGGCCCACCCTCTGAGCCAGCTAGCTCCCCTCTCTGTTTGCTGGTCCCTCTAGCTACTTCAGGAGCTCAAGAAGGTCAACTTCACCCTCCTGGGCCACCACATCTTCTTTGACCAGCAGGGGGACCTGCCCGTGCCCCTGGAGGTTGTCCAGTGGCAGTGGGACCAGAGCCAGAACCCGTTCCAGAGTGTCGCCTTCTACCACCCCGCACAGCGGCAGCTGAAGGACATCGGCAGCGTCTCCTGGCACACCCCCAACAACACGGTCAGCCCTCGGGGGCGGGACGGGGAGGAGGGGGCTCCTCCTGGGGTGGCCAGGGACTTTTTTTTTTTTTAATCAAGGACGGCACCTGGAATTCACTCCCGATAGCGGGTGGGCTCTCTGTCGTGGATGTCTTGTCTGGGGTCCTGTCCTTCAATGTTGACTGAGAACCGGAAGTTCCGGGCTTCCTGGCTGCTCCTGACCTTGGAGGTCAGGGGCCTTTCACAGGCCCCTGCAAAGGAAACACTGGACATGGGTGTGCTAAGGCCTTCCATTCTCATGTCAGCCCTAGGAGACAGATGCTTCTATTCTGCCTATTTTATGGATTAGGAAACTGAAGGCACAGAGAGGTTGCATGATTTGCCTAAGGCCACACAGCATGCCTGTGGTGGAGGTTCTGTCTATACAGTATTCAGGCTACATCCTATCAATGAATGCTCATGTGTATGGTATGGGAGCTATGTCTTCCAACTGTGTCTGCTGTCTGTCAAGCTAAAGCTCCTTCCTGTTACCCGCCTTGGACAGTAAACTGTCGGAATTCGGCTGGTGTGGGGAGGGGTAGAGATCCGGCCTTGTGGGGTTGGGGTTGGGGATCTAAAAGCTTCTCAAAGACCCCTCGCTCTCTTCCTGCTCCTAGTTCCTGAGCTTGGGGACTTCTATGGAGTCAGTTGGGGTGGCATCTTTATTTCACTAGGGCCGCTGTAGCAAATCACCACAAACTGGGGGCGTAAACAACAGAAACGTGCGGTCTCACGTCCTTCCCCCAGGTGCCTGTGTCCACGTGCTCCAAGGACTGTCTGCCGGGGCAGAAGAAGAAGGCGGTGGGCTCCCACCCCTGCTGCTTTGAGTGTCTTGACTGCCTCCCTGGCACCTTCCTCAATGTGACCGCAGGTGCGACTCCCAGGCCTGCACCCCCGCCCTGTCCTTGCCCTCCCCTGGGGGTCTTCAAGGCCCTTCCCCTGGGGCAGGGTCTCCCTGAGGCTACAAAAGTGTCCAAAGGCCAGAGAGCATGTTTCATTCCCCTTGTATCTCCCCGATATCTGGTGTAGAGAAAAGCCTTCCACGCAGGCTGGTTCAGGGGGGCTGGGAGGAGGGACAGAGCTCAGTCAGGCAGGGCTGTGACTGATCCCCATCCACACGGACGAAGCTCACAGCCCAGGGGACCAGGCCGGGGGGTGGGGGGTGGGGGGCACTGAATGAGGAAGGGAGGGAGGAAGGGAGGAAGGGAGATTTTTGGTAAACAGGGCAGTATCTGATTTCTCTCTCTGGTCTCTCTTTGGTGACTTGTGCATATAATGGCTGCTCAGTAAATATTTCTTTTTTTAAATTTTTATTTATTTATTTTTGACAGAGAGAGAGATACAGAGACAGAGACAGAGAGAGAACCGAACTGGGGGAGCTCCCAGTTCAGCATATGGGTCCGCACAGGCGGGGGCCGGGATTCGATCCCCGGTCTCCAGCGCTGCAAAGTGAGTGCTCAACCCACAGAGCCATCCCGGCTTCCCCAGTGACTATTTCTTGAATGACTCTTTTGATGAGAAGAACATCTCTCCCTATAGAACATAAACTCTAGGAAGGAAGGTGGGGACAGTGCCATCCTTCTGTCCACGTTAGTGTTTAGCACAGTTCAGAGTTGGGGCTCAGACGATTTTTTTCACCACTTCACTGATTAGTAAATTAAGTGGATGCCTACGTCTGCCGGTCAAAGTACTTACTACGTGCCCAGCAGAGCCCGGGGCACAGAGCAGATGCTCAACAAAAGCTTGTTGAATGATGTCACTGGCCTTCCTCCCTGGCTCGGTTTTGTCCTTCTCTGTGACCTCCCACCTCAGGTGTCTATCACGGTGGGCGGTGCTCAAGAAAGGACTTGTTGAATGAATTTTTTGACTAAATCAAGCTTGTCCAACCTGTGGCCCAAGGGCCGCAAGTGACCCAGGACGGCTTTGAATGAGGCCCAACACAAACTTGTAAACTTTCTTCAAACAGTTTGAGATGTTTTTGCGACCTTCTTTTTTAGTTCACCAGTGATCCTTAGTGTTTGTGTGCTTTATGGGTGACCCAAGGCAATTTCTCACCTTCTGATGTGGCCCAGGGAAACCGAAAGGTTGGACACCCCTGAAATGGTCGAATGTCTCTCCCGCCAGAGAGTGGGGTCTTGGAAGGGAGTAACCAGAGTTGTTAGGCTCTGAGTCAAGAGGACCTCGGTTCGGGTCCTGCCTCTGTAACTGACTGGCTTTGTGACCTTACCTGGCTGAGCCTCCGTTTCCTCTTCTGAGAAATGGGGCTGCCGTGAGGGTTTGATGAGAGGTGGGTGCAGGGGACTCTGAGTCTTGCCCACGACTGCAGGCGCAGAGGAGGTAGGGGCTGGGAGGCTGGTTTGGGCTGATGGGAGGCGCCGTGGGTTCTTGCAGATGAATTTGAGTGCCAGCCCTGCCCAGTCCTCGAGTGGTCCCACAGGAGGGACACCTCCTGCTTCAAGCGGCAGCTGGCCTTCCTCAAATGGCAGGATGCGGCCACCATCGCGGTGGCCCTGCTGGCCTCCGTGGGCTTCCTCAGCACGCTGGCCACCCTGGCCATCTTCTGGAGGCACTTCCACACGCCCATCGTTCGCTCCGCGGGGGGCCCCATGTGCTTCCTGATGCTGCTGCCGCTGCTGGGGGCATTCCTGACGGTCCCCGTGTACGTCGGGCCCCCCACGGCCTTCAAGTGCGTGTGCCGCCAGGCCCTCTTCACCCTCTGCTTCACCACCTGCATCTCTTGCATCGCCGTGCGCTCCTTCCAGATCGTCTGCGTCTTCAGGATGGCCCGCCGCTTCCCGCGCGCCTACGGCTACTGGCTCCGCTACCACGGGCCCTACGTGTTTGTGGCGTGCGTCACGCTGCTCAAGGCTGTCACGGTGACAGGCAGCCTGCTGCTCACGACCGCCAGCCCCACGGCCTTCATCCGCGCCGAGGACCCCGAGATCCTCCTCCTCTCCTGCAACGCCAACTACCACAAGGTGCTGCTGTTCCACACGAGCCTGGACCTGCTCCTGTCCGTGCTGGGCTTCAGCTTCGCCTACATGGGCAAGGGGCTGCCCACCAACTACAACGAGGCCAAGTTCATCACCTTCTGCATGACCTTCTACTTCACCTCGTCCGTCTCCCTCTGCACCTTCATGTCCGTCTACGAGGGGGCGCTGGCCACCACCCTGAACCTCCTGGTCACTGTGCTCAACCTCCTGAGCATCAGTCTGGGCTACTTTGGCCCTAAGTGCTACATGATCCTCCTCCACCCCGAGCGCAACACGCCCGCCTACTTCAACAGCATGATCCAGGGCTACACCATGGGGAGGGACTAGCGCTGCCCGGGGCCGGGCCTCGGAGGAGGCCTGGGCTCTCTTGTTCAGCTCCCGTGGCTGCGGGGAGCCTCCCCCACCAGGGCCACCTGGTCCTGCTCTCTGGGCGTCCCTCCGGGGTCCTCTGCCTCCGGGGGGTCTGTACTCGCCTAGAGATAAGTGCCTAAAAATATCCGTGCTTCCTGCCTTTCCCTGGACCTGTGCAGCTCGTCAGGCACTGCACCCTATTCTAGAAAAACGACCCCAGCTGACCTGTCGGTCCCCAAGACAGTCTGATTGAGCGGCCTCCAGCGCCCTCTGGTGGCCATGGCGGGTATCTGCCGGCTGGGGCTCATTCCCTTCACTGGTGTTCAGGTCTGGGCTGGGGGGTGCGTGGGAGGACGTGAGTTCGCATTCTGCTGCTCCATCTCATTCACGAGCTGTCCACGTGTCTGCGTCTTGTCTCCAACATTCCCCCAGAGCTCGGACGCACGCTCTGAGTCACGGGTGGCACAGGGGCCACTTCCTAAATGCTCGGAATAAACCGCACGGGTGACATGAATGAGTTTGCGCCTGGTCTCCAGAAGCCTATGGGGTCGGAGAGGCCTCAGCTTGGATCCCGCCGCTGAGCTGGGTATCCTGGGCCAGTTACTGACCCCGAGCTGACACTTCCCCATCTCTAAACCGGGGGCAGCTAGGAGGTACTCAGTGAATGCCAACCACTGCACACGCACATGACCCTGGAACCATCAGGGACAATACGGCAGCGTTTCCTTTATACCCAGATGGCCACGATGTAGATCTCGTCCACGGCACCAGCCTCCGTGGGCGTGAGCCCGGCCCAGCAAATTCTGGGTGTGGTCTTGGAGGTACGTGGGCCTCATGCAGGTCCCAGAGCCAGCGAGGGCCATGGCACTGTCACCGTGACATCATCAACATTGAGAGCTCCAACGGTGGGCTCCTGTGGCCAGAGGGGCCCTGACTTTCATTCCAGGGCTCAGACCTGGCCTCTCAGCTCCCCGGGCGGCCAGAATGTCAGCACCAAGGCCTCCAAACTGCTGCCCAGAGAGCTTAAGCGTTCGGACGCACCCAGCTCAGCTCGCAGGGGGACCAGCAGGGGGAGGACCGTGCCACCCACGGGCAGCGACAGGCACCCTGAGGATCCGTCACTGCGGTGACCCTGTGGCCTTCTCACATCTCCCCTGGGAGTGGTCTATAGTTTGGTCAGTACCAACGCTGCCAGGAGCCGCTGCCATTGGCTTATTGGCAGCCAGGGGGCGGGGGGCAGGACTGTCCCCTCCTTGCGCTGAATTTGCCTCTTTCATGCTTCAAGGCTGTGGGTGTTGGGACCTTGGCTTAAATCGTATGGGATTTGGGGAGGGTGACCTTCCTGCTTTGGGGCCACTTCTCCCGAATGGCCAGGACAGTCCCCATTTCTCTTCTGTGAGCCTCTCTTCAGAGCCGGGCACGAGGAGCTCTGTGCAGACGGATGGAGCAGCTCAAAGTCGCCGTCACATTCCTACTCCTCCCCTCCCGGTCCCTCAGCCCGCTCATCATTATCAGTTCTGCCATGGCCTTGGCTGCGGGATCATGAGGACTCAGAAACACAAAGCACATGTTTGTGCTGCCTCTCGGTGGCCCGTAGGTGACATGTCTTACCCTCCCGAAGAACGCTGCTGCTTTATCCATTTCAATTCCCCACCAAACTGAGTCGGGAGCTGTTCGGATCCTTACTTTACCGGTGGGAGAAAGGGGGACTCAAAGTGGTCATAAAGCCTCCCCAGCCCCACGGAGCCGACTCCTGGGACCATGACCCATTCGGCCCTGGCTGGAAAGCGGGTGCGGGTGGGGGACCCACAGTCATGGTGGGGGACCCACAGTCACAGCGGGGGACTCCGTCTCTCCAGTCCAGGTGCTGTGTGCTGGGGGTTGCAGATTTCGGGGACATGGCTGGTGCAGGCAGTGACCCGGGCAGGCGGCAGGGGAAGCTGGCATTTGGGAAGAGCCTTGAATGGCAGGGAAGTGTTTGGAGGGCAGAAAGTTGCAGTGTGGGGGAGGGGGGAGAGGAGGTGGCTGAGGGTGGCCAGGTTGTGTGGCCTCAGCTTGGAGGGATAGCTGGGGCCAAGGACAGGGACCCTGACCCGGGCATCTGGACCTCAACGTCCCTGATGGCTGTTGCTGAGGTCCGTGCACAGGCTAGGCGTGCCCCTCTCATGGGTTACCTGAGGTGCCAGCCACCCCTCTCCTCTGTGACCAGCCTCTCCTTTGGCTGGGTCCTCTTCCCACAGTGCTGGGTGCTGGCCTGGCCTGCTGGCAGGACACTGCCCAGAGAAGACCCCAAGGACAGACTGTCGGTGACCATCCTCCTGCTTCCCAGGGGGGCCTAGAGCCTCAGCTGAGACCCCGCCCAGCCCTGAGCTTCCGGGGAGCAGCTCTGCACGGTTTGTTCCTGTGTCCCGTCCCTCCCGCCCCCTAATACCCTGGGGACCAGATTGTCAGAGGATCAGTGAGTTTTAAGCTCTTAATTCTCTTTTCTTGCATGCTTCTGCCGCCTTGGTTTAAGATTTTTTTTTTAAGCGGTAATGACCTCGTTTTCTTGGTTCTGCCTCACAGACGGCCATTAGAGAGAGAGCCTGGCCTCCAATGGGCTCCACACCACCTTCTAGAGCTGCCAACTCACTCCTTTCTTGCCCGCCCCCCAGTGATGGGAGGCCCATTGAGGACAATGCCAGTTAATAGAAAACTCACCTTAGATTGATCAAAACCCAACAACCTGGGGTTCCCATTGGGGTTCCCGTGTATGGGCACTAGCTTTATGCTTTGGGACCACAGGTTAAATCTCATTCCTCTCTCTCACGATGGCCTTTTATATATAACAACAAAAAGAATAACCGTGAGACACCAGGATGGCTCAGCGGGTTTAGAACTCGCCTTGCAGCCTCTGCTTCCAAGGATCGAGTCCCAGCCCTGGCCTGTGCGGACCCACATGCTGACTGGGGCGAGCTTCCCATGTGGGGGGCCGCTGGTTCGGCCCGGGCTCTAGGGGGGCGCGCCTCCCAGGCAGGGGGCCCTCAGCTGCGGTTCCCACCCGCGCGGCCCGCCCACCTGTGTGGGATGAGACCATGTCGAAAACTGATGATGTGCAACTGTGGAGGCTGCGCTGGGCCCTCCCCCTCCTCTCTGTCTCTCTGTCAAAAACAATAAAATAAAATAAAATATAAAAGAAAAGAATAACTGCCTTTCCAGGAGCGCTGGCTGCAGGCCACGTGCTTCACAGTCTCTCTTAGCCTCACAATGACCTTCCTGATGGGTCAGCGACCACGTGGGGAATGCCTCCCAGGGTCCCCTTCCCTCCCAGGGTCCCCTTCCCTCCCAGCGTCCCCTTCCCTCCCAGGGTCCCCTTCCCTCCCAGCGTCCCCTTCCCTCCCAGCGACCCCTTCCCTCCCAGCGTCCCCTTCCCTCCCAGCGTCCCCTTCCCTCCCAGGGTCCCCTTCCTTCCCAGCGTCCCCTTCCCTCCCAGCGTCCCCTTCCCTTCCCCCTACTCACAGCCCTGTCCTCCCAAGGGCGGGGGTGGCGTGGTCTGTGTGGTTCCAGGGAAGCTGGCTGTACCCTGACTCTAGGGGTGGAGCGGGTGACCTAGGCCAAGTCAATCCGGACACCGGCTTCCCCTGGCTACAGTGATTGGCTCAGGGGTGGGCACATGACCTGGGCTGGTCCAATCAGAGGGACTCTCAAGACCTGCTGGGATCCCCAAGGCTAGATCCAGGGGCTGGGAGGGCTCTCTTGGGACCACAGGGCAGGGCAGCCTTGGAGGGAGCTGCACCTTGCGGGAGACACAGTGGAAGGAGACAGCCTGGGGCCTTGGAAACTTCTGAGCGGATAGATCTTGCCTGAAGGCACCCTGACCTCCGAAATCTTTCTTTTTTTCACAACTCCATTGATGCCCACCAGCACTTAAGATAGTTTGAGGTGGGTTTTCTGCCACTTGCAGCCCAATATGTCCTCATCCTACAGAAGAGGGAACTGAAGCCCAGAGATGCTGATTAACTTGCCCAGGGTCATCCAGCTCGCCCAAGGGGGAGCTAGGATTCGGACTCAAGGGGGACCTGGGGGGAGGGTATAGCAACGGTGTTCTCCCGGCCACCTGTTCTTCCCCATGCAGCCTTTTCCTCGCTTGTTCATGCCTTGGCTGCTCGAGGCGTTGGGCGCTTGTTGGCTGGGCAGTGAGGTGCCTGGTGGGAGCTGGTGGGAACTTGTGGGGGGCAGGCCAGGCACAGAGCGAGTGCTCGACACTGCGATTGCAGTAACGGACTTTGTCCTAAGGGAGAAACGTGCAGGGTTTTGAAGAGGAGACAGGCAGGGTGGGTCTGAGAGAGGAGGCAGGGAGACCCCAAGGGCGAGGAAGGACAGCGACCTGGACCAGTGGCGGACGGCCATGGAGCTGAGTAGCATTGAGGCTTCTTGGAGACTGGCCCTGGAACAAGGGGGAAACCTGGCTTGGGTGGTGGCTGGCTGGGAAAGCTGTCAAGTGGCAGGGGTTGGGTCACCTCAGGGTCGGAAGGGACCCCCGAGGTCATTTGCACCGTCCCCTTGTGTCCGTGCCAGCTGGGGCCTGGTGGCCGGGGCTGGTCCACTTTGTCAGGGTCTCCCAGGGCTGGCCCAGGAGGGCTGGAGCATGTGGACAAGCTGGGAACCTGCGACGCCTTGGGTGGAGTCCCATCTGGGCTCACTCTACAGCCACAAGCAACAGTTTTCTCGACTCTGGGAATAGGAGATGAGGCCCGTTCTCCCTGGACCTCATATCCCGCCCTCAGATCTGCTGCCGCTGCAGGGGGCCCTGCCTCCCCTTCTGCAGGGAGCGGGGGAGGGGTTTCTGGGTGTTCCCTACAGTAACGTATGGGCCCATCTGCTTCCAGTTAGCAGCTCCAGGGGAGCCTAATTGGCAGATCAAGCCACTCGATGTTCCACGTTAGATAAGTAGTTAGAAGAGTCCCAGTGGAGGCTGACACTTTGGATGAAGCCCAAGCCCTGGTCGGACCACCACAGGGCCTGGGGTGCTAATGCGAACCAGACCCCCATCCATGGAAGCGGGAGGCTATTAACAAGTGTTGCAAAGCACTCGAGCGTCTGGGCTGATGCAGCCCGGCCTCTGCGCTGAGGAGGGGCCCGGGCCCCCTGACACTTACACTTGAACCTGAGGGCGGAGGGGAAGAGCCGTCAGAGGGTGGCTGTGGCTGGGGACAGCCAGGAGCCAGTGGGTCCTGACCTGGGAAGGAGACCGGTCAGAAAGCTGTTCGGAGCAAAATGTGTGAATACATCCTGTCCCTGTCACACACACACATCATTTTGTTAATAGTTATGACAACCTTGCAGTGTATGCAAAGTTATCTATTATAAATGACGTATTTTCTGCAGAGGAAATTGAGGCCCAGAAAGCTGTTGTGATTTGCCCAAGGCCCTGGAGCCAATGGGCAGCAGAGCCAGGATTGAACCTGGAGTTGAACTTTATGTTGGTGGCGGTGGACACAGTGGTCATACTGTTGGCAGTAGGGTCAAGGAGAGTAGGCTAAACAAAGAGACCCCCAAATGCTTAAGCACGGCGGAAATTCTTTCTCTGTTATATAATCATTTGGAGTTGAGAACTATAACTCTGCACTGGGCAACTCTGCCACCCTCTGCATGTAGCATTCAACTCTGACCCAAGATGGCTGCTTCCACTCACACCATCACATCTGCATCCCAGCCAGTTGGAAGGAGGGTAAAAAGGGAAGTACATGCCTGTTTCTTTTCAAGCCAACCTGGAAGTGGCAGACAATTTTCTCTCACATGTCACTAGCTAGAGTTTAGCCTTCTGGCCACGCCTAGCTACATGGGAGGGTGGGAATACATTAATAGTATTTAGTGGGCAGCCATTGTGGGAACCCTTCTGGACTGAAGGACTTGCCCCAGCTACTGGGAGGGCTGCTGGCTGGCAGTCCTCAGCCCTCCCTAGAAACGGCTCTTGGCTGGAGAGAGCTGCTTTGCCCAAGGTGAGGTCTGCTTCCAGGGGACAGCTTGCAATGATTGGAGGCTGCAGGAATATCCAGCTCAACCCGCGACGACACCCATCAAATACACGTGGGAGCTGTGTCCTTAAGGGAAGCAGGAGAGAAGGCCCACGGGTGGACCTTGGGGGTCAGCTTCAGGACCAGTGAGCTCGTGAGGGGGTAATTGTGGGGATATGAGAGTGTTGACAGCTGTAGTGAAGATGTCATGAGGTTGGTTGTCATGGTGATGATGGCCATGCCGTGATGGATCAGGAAGCCATGATGCTACGAAGTTGACATTCATTCACCTGGGGTGGGCTTGCCTCCTGGTCCTTCCCTTTCTGGCTAGATGCTTCATTTATTCTCTGATGTAGGGGCCAAAGGTCAAGGTCAGCTTTTTCCTTTCTTACACCAGCAAGGTGTATCAGCAGTGGGGGGAGTGGAGAGGGCTGGGCTTGGGACCATTGCCTCACGGGGGAGTCCTGGTGCAGTCCTCCACCTCCCGAAAGGGTGACTTGGACCCCAAGGGAGTGAAGGAGCGACATGTGGAGAACAGGAGCTCTGGGCTGGGACTCAGAGGCCGATTCCTATGACCAGTTCCGAGCCAGCCGTGGGCTCCTGTGACCTCGGGGATCCAGCCCCGCCCCTGGGCCTCAGTCTCCCCATCTGTAGAATGGTGAGTCAGGCCGTGTCCAATCACAAGCTGCTCCCCCGCATGCAGCAGACATACCGCACGACATGCCAGGGCAGCCGGGTGCCCTCCTAGCGCTGTGGCCTGCGGTCCTCACACCCCTCTTCTCTTCGTGGCTTCTGTCCTGGCCCCTACCCCCACAGCAGTTTCACAGGTGGCAGGTCTGTGTGCATCCGTGAGCGTGAGAACATGATCTATATCGACAGTGCGCCTGCCCGTCCAGGCCCAGGCCCAGGGGGTCTCTGCCCACCTCACCCCAGGCTGCCAACCCCCTGGGGCCACCCACACAGCCACATGAGTCTCTGGCTGTCTAACATGGATGCGAGACAAAAGGAGGAACTTGTGAAGTCACTACGCCCCTCTTCCCGGGGCAAGCAGCGGATGTTCACACTCACTGACTGGGCCTCAGTTTCCCCATCCACATAAGAAAGGTAGTCCCCAACGTGGGTGTGAATCTTCCCAGGGGGTTCTGACCAGGAGCCAGATTCTAGACCAGGTATATCCAACCTGCGGCCCAGGACGGCCCAACACCAATTCTTTTTTTGTTGAACTGAACTGGGGGCCTCACCGCATTCAGGAAGCACACCCCAGCTCAGCATGTGGGTCCTGCCTGGGCCGGAGCCGGGATTCGATCCTCGGTCCTCAGGGCTTCAAAGCGAGCGCTCAACCCGCTGAGCCGTCCCAGCTTCCCCATCAACACCAATTCTTAAAACATGATGAGATTGCTTTGAGACCTGTGTTTTCTGCAGCTCATCAGCTACCGCTAGTGTTAGTATATCCTGTGTGTGGCCCAAGACAGTTCTCCCAGTGTGGCCTGGGGAAGCCAAAAGGTGGGACACCGCTGCTCTAGACCATGGTACTAGGATGTCCCTGCAGCCCCCGGGGTTGTTCTCAGCCCAGGGCCCTTCAGGGAAGCCCCCGAGGGCCAGGCCTGTGCTCTCTGAAAGGCAGTTCCAGAAGCCGACAGCAGATGGTGCTGTTGACCCCATTCTGGGCAGCGGCAGGAGCAGCAGTCACTGGAGGCTCACAGCCTCCCTGGTTCCCTGGGGGCTTGGGTTCCTCCCTGGTTCCCTGGGGTTTGGGTTCCTCCCTGGTTCCCTGGGGCTTGGGTTCCTCCCTGGTTCCCTGGGGCTTGGGTCCTCCCTGGTTCCCTGGGGCTTGGGTCCTCCCTGGTTCCCTGGGGCTTGGGTTCCTCCCTGGTTCCCTGGGGCTTGGGTTCCTCCCTGGTTCCCTGGGGAAGGCTGCCCGCCGGATGGGAGACAGAAATGAGCAGGAAGCAGGGTTGTGCAGACACATGCACACGGGACACACAGAGGCACACGTAGGCGGTTCACTTCTGTGTGTGTGGTGTGACATGGATCACGCGTGCACTTGCATGTAACCCAGCCTGGGATGAGGCCTAAACGTGGTGGAACAGGCAAAGAGCTGCCCGTGCTAAGCACGAGGTCACAAGATCACCACGGTGCCGATTCCTGAGTTCCCCTGAAGGGCCTGCCTGGGCCCCTTAACTCCCTGAACCCCAGTTTCTCCGCCTGTAGAATAGCACCCATTTGGAAGGTACAGCCAGAAATTCAGGTGAGATGTAGGGGATTGCATGGCACAGAGGAGGTGCTCAGAAAATGTGGTTTTGGGGTGCTGCCCCAGAGAGCCCAGCCTTCTTTGGGGGGCAGGCACCAGGCCAGCTCTGCAGAGCTTCCAGGGTGGGGGCATGGCCAGGAGGGTGTCAGGGTTAGCACAAGGCTCTGCAGGCCTCCCCTGCACCCCTGGATTCTCCCAGCACCTTCCCTCCCTCCGGCCCCCACTTTCACCGACCACGGTGCCCAGAGAGTGGGCCTTGGGCCGTCTCGGGGAGCCCTTCCCTTGTCCCGATGTGCTTGTGTATAATGTACCTTCAGATCTGTCTTGAGCGATGGCTCAGCCTCCCTGCCTGTCTGGGAGCTGAGCTGTCTGCCTGCACTAGACAATCACAACCACTCGGCCCCTCCGGGGAGGCTGTTCCTCTCTGGGGGCGCTTCATTTTGATTTCCCCACCTTTGCCTGCACCCGTGGGGCTGTGCCCACTCCTCAGCTGCCGGGTGACGCTTTTAGATCACAGGCCTGACATTTCAGTGTTTGTGTTTCTGGGCCAGGCAGGCACCAGGCCAAGCAATCGATTCTCCCTGCGTAATCGCTAAGCACCGGCCATAACATCTCATCAGCCCCCATCGGCCCCGGGGCTGCTTCCTCTGGGCCTCACGCTGCGTTGTGCAGGGCGGGGGGGGCTCTCTTCTGGGACCAGGGGCTCACTCCTCAAATCCGAGAAAGAACCACCCCGTGCTCCCTACTGCGTCCCCCTTCCGCTCCCCACGAGGCTGGTGCGGCTGCACCGGTTTCTGGTCCCCTTCCCTGGTGTCATCTGGCACTGGTCACATTACAATCCAGGTCTTCTAAGAAGAGGGGCCTTCCCTGCCCCAGAGCCCTTGCACGTGCTGTGGGCTCCAGAACGCTTTCCCAGCGGCCCCAGCGCGTTCTTTCTGCCCCTTCTCAGCGGCGTGCCAGTCTCAGCTTCACTGTCACTTCCCAGACGAGACGAGGTTATTCCTTCCAGCCCTTTTCACAGCCAGCGGTTTCTCTGATGCCATGTCCCTTCTGCAATGAGGTCTTTGACGTCCGTCCTCCCCACGCCGTGCGAGGGGCCGGGTGTCTGTTTTGTTTATCGCCCCATTGCTGAGGCTCACACAGTGGTGCCCCCAAAACACTGATTGGCTGGAACGAATGACTGAATGCAGTCATTCGACTAAAGGCCCGACCTTTAGGTCATGAGAATGTCCCTCCCCACCACCACGAGGAAAAGGCGTGTTCCTCTCCAGGGCATCCTTGGTTGGATGGGGTGGCACAGCTGGGGGGAGACACGAAGGGCGTGGACAAGGGCAGGGCCCGGGCTGACTCCTCTGTCTTTGACTAATGTCAGCTGAGCTGAATCTAAAAATGATGATGGGACGGATTGACGATGGTGGGATTAATGGCAACAGGGCCTGGCTGGTGTGCTGGTGTGAGTGATAATAGCTGTGCTGACGCTGGTCATTTACTGGGTGGTGAAAACCGTAGCAGTTTTGCTGTGGTTTGGGGGTGATGACATGTGTAAAGTGTGTTGAAGAAAATGGACTTTGGGGAAGCCAGGATGGCTCAGCAAGATTAAGTGATCACCTTGTAGCCCCAGAGTCTGAGGATGGAGTCCTGGTCCCGGCCCATGTGGACCCAGATGCTGAACTGGGGTGCGCTTCCCATGCAGGAGGCCCCTGGCCTAGTTCCTGCCCTGAGCGGCCCCCACCCACCTGATGACGTATAACTATGAAGACTGCTCTGGGCCCTCCCTCTTCTCTCTGTCTCTGTCAAAAACAATAAAATAAATCTGTCTTGTTTTTTTTATATCTTTTTATATTTATAGAGAGTAATTATTTTATCTTCAGTGCATATTTATTTCTATTTTACTTTTGACAGATAGAGAGAGAGACAGAGACAGAGACAGTTAGAGAACCGAACTGTGGGAACTCCCCAGTTCAGCACGTGGGTCCTGCCTGGGCCGGAGCCGGGATTCGATCCTCGGTCCTCG